>PISX010004842.1:0-115804 GCA_004024625.1 Mellivora capensis | reverse complement strand
AGTCTCTTCAATAAATGGTGCTGGGAAAATTGGACAGCTATATGTAGAAGAATGAAACTGGACCATTCTCTTACACCGTATACAAAGATAAACTCGAAATGGATAAAGGACCTCAATGTGAGACAGGAATCCATCAGAATCCTAGAAGAGAACATAGGCAGTAACCTCTTTGATATCAGCCACAGCAATTTCTTTCAAGCTGTCAATTTCTGATTCGAGTCGGTGAGTGGAGGAAAGTGTCATTTGCCGAAATGACAAGTTCTGCTGGAACTTGAATGATGAGTTCTGCTGGAACATGTCCATGAATCGTCCAAGAGCAGGGGGGACATAATAACAAAATGAAAAAGCATTAATAAATATTTATTAAATGCTGACTCTATGTCAGACACAGTTTTTAAGTGCTTTAAATGTGTTACTTCATTAATCATCAGACCCTGTAAAATGTATGCTCAGCTTCTCTAGTTTATAAAGCAGAGGCACAGAAATGCTACGTATTATCCATAGGTTGCCCAGCAAATAAGTTGTAAACTTGGAATTGAACCCCAGGTATTGAGTCCAAATCCTGGAAGCTTAACATCCAGGGATGTTTTTGGTTTTGGTCTGTAAGTAAGCAGTTAGATACAGGAGTACCCGGTGTTGTGTACACAGTCCCCTGGGTTTCCTTCTTTGAGCCCCTTGCACTCATTCCTGTCTCTGATTGTTGTCAGGCTGTGCTGGGAGGAACACAGTCTAATTGCAATAACTCAGGAAGATACAGATGATGGATGCAACTCCCAGGATATTTGCAATTGAAAAGAGACCACTTAATGAATCTCTGGAGAAATATTCTCTTTGAGGGAGAAGATATCTGTGGCCCCTGAGTATTCTCAAGGAAGCTGATTTGCCCAGTCTGCCTATCAATCAGGATGGTCCTGCTCACACAGAGACATACCAAGATACACACACAAGCCCCCCCCAGACACACACATGCATATACTCAGGTACATACTAACACATGGAGATGCATGTACATTATACACACCCACACAGCATGCACACACACACACACACACACACAATGCCAATACGTGGGGCACCTAAGTGTCTCAGGTGGTTAGGCCTCTGCCTTTGGCTCAGGTCGTGATCCTAGGGTACTGGGATCGAGTCCCACGTTGGGCTCCCTGCTCAGCAGAGAGCTTGCTTTGCCCTCTCCCTCTGCTGCTCCCCCTGCCTGGGCTCTCTCGCTTTCTCTGTCAAATAAATAAATAAAATCTTTAAAAAAATGCAAATACACATGTGCAGTCAGCATGTGTTAATATACCCAAGTACTGTGTATTTTTTTTTACCTGGAATATACCTTTAGTAATAGCACTTATATTACCATCTTTTTTTTTTTTAATTTATTTGTCAGAGAGAGAGGGAGAGAGAGCAAGCGAGCACAGGCAGACAGAGTGGCAGGCAGAGGCAGAGGGAGAAGCAGGCTCCCTGACGAGCAAGGAGCCCGATGTGGGACTTGATCCCAGGACGCTGGGATCATGACCTGAGCCGAAGGCAGCCAATTAACCAACTGAGTCACCCAGGCGTCCCTATTACCATCTTTATTTATCAGCCTACTGGTCACTAAATTAGAGTGACCTACTTGCTGGTGTGCCCAGCTTATTGATCCCAATCCTCCTCCTCATGTTTGGTTTGGTTTGGGTTTTGGGGGCCTTTTTTGATAGAACATGCACAAGTAGATCATCTTCTTCACTTTTATAATGATACTCCTGACCTTGGGTCTTCTGTTCAATTATTTCCCATATTTACTACTCAAACCATGTGTTCTAACTTTTTAGTAATAATTGAAATAAGATTTAAATTTCAGTTAGGCTCCCCCGGCCCAAATTGTGTATTATATGTGAGAGAGAAAGTGTGTGTGTGTGTGTGTGTGTGTGTGTGTGTGTGTGGCTGGCTAGTGGGCAGGGACAAGGGTATGCACAAAACTCTATATTGAAGCAGAGTTTGGATTTATTATTCTAAGTGAAATAGAAAGCTACAAAGAGTTTTAAACAGAGGAGAAACAGGAACTGATTTCCCTTTCAAAGTGTCACCGTGGCTGTGCTATGGAGAATATTTACAAGGACCAGAGAAGAAGTAACAAAATGAGACAAAACAACCAACAGGAGGCAATGGGAGCGGTCCAGACGGGGAGATAAGGAGCTCGAACTAGAGCAGTAGCGGCGAAGAGGGAAGAAAGTCTGGTAGGTTCAGGAACACTCATGAAGGAAGTACTGACAGGGCCAGCTGGGGGACGACAAGACTAGACATAAGACAAGCAAGAGCTTAGACAGCTGGGTGGACTTACCAAGAAAGAGAAACCCAATAGAGAAGCAAGGGCTCAGGGTTCTCTTAGCCCTGGTCCATCCCCGTGCGTGCGACCTTCATGGAGAGGTCAAGGAGCAGCTGCATACATAAGACTGGAATTGTGAGGAGAGGTTAAGGCTGAAGACAAATATGAGAATTGTGAGGATAAAGGTGGTGGGCGAAGCACGACACTAGCGGATGTTAGTAGGTGAGCGAGTACATGAAGAAGAAACTGTGAACAGCTGGGACACTCCAGCGTTTCAGGCAAACAGAGGAGGAGGGGCAGCGAAGAAAATAGAAGAACTATCACTGAAGAATGGGAAATAGCAAGAGAGTTTTTATCAGTTTTACTAGCATATGAACCAGCTGAAAAGAAATAAATCTATTTTTATGTGCTTTCTTCTGCAAGAGCCAAGAATTGGGGAGAGGCATTGTGGTGATTTGAAGATATGTCCATGAATTCTTTTATAGTCCTTCCTCCAAAAAGTGGGGCTGACTTTCCCTCCCCTTGTGTGTGGGCTGCAATTAATGAACCACTTCCAATGAATTGAATCTGGCGATTCAATTCAAGATTAGATTATAAAAGGCTATCACTTCAAGATTAGATTATAAAAAAGACTGCAGCTTTTCTCTTGGGTGATCTCTCTGGCTTTTTCTCACTTTCTCTTGGATCACCAGCACTGAGGAAGCTGCTACTAGGTTGTGGGGTGACCCATGCCGAGCGGAACTGAGAGCCACAATCAACAGCTGGCATCAACTTGCCAGACATACAAGTGAACCAAGTAGATCCTTCACCCCCAGTCACATCCCCAGTCACACCTCCAGTCACCACGGCAGCCTCATCCCATGTCTTCACAGGAGACCCTGAGCCAAAACCACCCTGCCAAGAAGCTTTCAGAAACTGTGAGAGAATAATCGTCTGTTGTTTCAAGCCACCAAGTTTTGGGGTACTATGTGAAGAAGCAGTAGATAATTAATTCATCAGCTTATTGGAGATGACAAATGTTCTGTAACTATGTCTAATAAGTTTCCCTCTAATATTTTCGTTACTTTACTCCTAAGGTGGGGGCGGGGGGGAATCAAGTATGTTAAATGTGTTCGAGAGAGACACAGAATTGATATCTTTTTTCCACAAAGAAGTGAGACCTCGTGGCATGGAGCCCTGTTTGGTGAACATTTACCACATTCAGCCACTTTGGTCAAGGAACTGCCTAACTCCATTAGTATTCCTGGTAATAAAACACAATCTCTAGAGGTTAGTTTCAACACACGAAGGGTTTTGTAAAATATTCCCAAAAAGAATTACTTTAAAGCCTCTCCCCTCCCCAGTCTCCCTGAAATTGGAAGGGGAAGAGAACATACAGAGAGTAAGGAGAACGAAGGGTCAGTGAGATATAAAGGAAAGCATAGAAGCTCGGGCTCTCCCTGCACCTGTCGGTGAGGACTTGGCAATGTTATCTAGGCTTTAAAAAAAGATTTTATTTATTTATTTGGGAGAGACAGAGAGAGAGAACGCATGCATGAGCAGGGGGAGGGGCAGAGGGAGAAGCAGAAAGCAAACTCCCCACTGAGCAGGGAGCCCCATGTCGGGCTCGATCCCAGAACTCTGGTATCATAACCTAAGTGGAAGGCAGACACTTAACCTACTGAGTCACCCAGGTGCCCTTGCATCCAGCCTTTTGAGCCTCAATGTCTGCATCTCTAAAATGAAGATCTGCCCACTTCACAGACGGATGAAAGGGTTAAATAAAATAACATATGTGAAAAGCCCTTTTAATGATAAGGTTTTAGGTTGATCACACAGGCCATCCTGTCTACGCCCTCTGCTGTTGGTATATTTGATGGGAATAGTGGATAAAGGTCACTGATTTGTTTGAGGATAGAATGCATTTATACAGGTGACCTTGAATGTTCCTCTTTCAAATTGTTCATATAGTGTATGAGCTCAGCACATTTTGCTCCAAAGCACACATTTCTACCTGTGTCCCCATATAGCTCTAAACCCCTGATTCAGCTATTCTTCTGTTTTAGTTTTGTAAGTGATTATTAGGAACTTGTTCCTTCTCCTCTTTGATAAGTCTTGGTATGAGCTATTTTATCAGGAAAAAAACACAGAAAATCTCAGGGGATTGTTGTAGATTCCAAGTCGGGGTAGCTAGCATTTTTAGCATTGGGTTCTACTCTCATTTCTCTGAGTTGAAATCATTAAAAAGAATCATACTAATCACAGCAGTCAACTTGAAGCAGGTAACCATATTAAAGTTCATTTATAAATAAAACCCATACTTTGAAAAATCCTTACATATAGATGAAATGTGTATAAACAAAATATTTGTGCTCTTAGTTGGGTATTAAGAGAACTGTGGCTTCAGACTTGATTTTTTTTTTCTTTTAGCTTTCTCCTTTTCTCACCTTTAATATAAAGGAGAATAGCATTTGTAGGGGAAACTTCTGGTCTCCAGGAGTGAATGAATAAAACCATCATAATGATGAGATTGATCTACATAACTGTCAAAGAAACATGCAGAATTGGCATCTCTTCTTTAAAAATTTCAAGTTAGGACATACATTTCATCTATTTTTGTCTTTGTCTTTTCATAAGTTAATTTGCTTGTAGTCAATTCTTTTTAAGGGCCTTTATTTTAAGAATTACTTTTCTGAACTTCCAGCAAATTGTTTTGCAACATGATCTGTACGACAAACATATTTGCTCACAACGGTTGGCTTCATCTCAATTGTTTGAGATGTTAAAATATTTTTAATATGAAATATTTTGAAAATACTATAAAGTAGGGAAAATAAACACACACTACTTTCTCACCACTAAGAAACAACAAATGTTAATATTTTGACTTGTTTGCTTCAGATAGTTCTACTATTTTTTATGATTATTAATATATATTTTTAATTCTCTAAAGCAGTACAACAGGGCAGAGAAAATGTTTTAAAATACAGTGAGATGAGATACTAGGTGGATTTTTTAAGCCATTAAGGCGTACGTTGTGAGTCTTCTCTTTCTTGTAGTATTAATTTATAAGCTGCAGGCTTGAACAAACTTTGGACTTACTGTTTGACTAAAGTCAAATATTACCATGATCCAAAGTTTCTCCAAACAATAATGAGGCTGGTTAAAACAAAACAAACAAAAAATGGCGGACAGGATCAAGATGACCTTTCTTCGCTGTTCGAGAATAAAACTTTTTGACATTAAAGGGGGAAAGAGAGGAGCACCTGGGTGGCTCAGTTGGCCAAGCGCCCTACATTGGCTCGGGCCACAATCCGGGGATCGAGCCCCACACCAGTGCAGGCTCAGGAGGGAGTCCACTTCTCCCTCTTCCTCCAACCCTCTGCCTGCCCTTCACACTCTCTCCCTCTCTCTCAAATAAACAAACAACCCCCCCAAATAAAGTTAAGGGGGAAAAAAGCCACACACAAACTATAGCCCCTTGGGGTGGCCTCCCACCATGGAAAGAGCAGAGTCTTACAATCTGAGGTCACATACGGACCCAGCAGCTAGCAGCCCACTAACTTCTCCACATCTCTGTTTCCTCCCCTGAAAAGTAGGATACCAACTACTCTGTTTTTCATCTTATATATTTTTCCAAGTAAGCTTTTAAGTCCCATTTATAGTCTCTGTCTTCTAATTCTGCATCTTGTCAGGTGGAAAAAACAAACTTCCAGTAGAAACTGGAAAAGCAATAGAGCCAGAGTAGGCACCAGAGTACCCGGAAGAGTGAAGCCCATGGAAGCTTGCTCAGATAATCAGCTGTGAGGTCACGGGCTCCCTGCATTGCCACCTCTAGTCTTCATTATTCCATGACAAAATTAGAATAGTAAAGCACTTGATCCAGTATGCTTTCATTTATTTTTATTTTATTTTTTTAGGATTTTATATATTTATTTAAGAGACAGAGCAGAGAGAGAGAGAGAGCACAAACAAGGGGAAGGACAGAGGAAGAGGGAGACTCTCCATACTGAGCAGGGAGCCCACCTCACGCCTCAGTCCCAGGAGCCTCAAGTCACCGCCCTAGCAGAAGGCAGACACTCAACCAACTGAGCTGCCCAGGCACCCTTCATTTGCTTATTTTAACTAGATCCTTTTATTACCATGTACCAGTCATCCCTCTATAAACTGTGATTTTTTTTTTTCTTTCTCATTTCCTCTTGAAATTGTTTCATAGTGCCTCATGAGTGCAGAGTTTCTGTTTGGGTTGATGAAAATGTTAGAAATAGATACTGGTGTTGGTGGCACAACATTGTGAAATGTAATTTATGCTGCTGACTTGTTAAAACTACAATTTTATATTAGACACATCTGACCACAATTTGTTCTTAAAGTCAAACAAAATTAAATAGAGAGGCACTTGGCTGGCTCAGTCGGTGGCAAGTGACTCTTGGTCATGAGTTTAAGATCCACCTTGGGTGTAGAGATTACTTTTAAGAAATGAAGAATTTAAAATTACAGGTGAAGTTTTTCCAGATTCCATTTCCCTTCTTGGTTTTTCATACACAAACCTTACCCTTAGATTTGTATGTCACAAAGTTTACTTATGTTTTAAAAATTGTTCTCTATATGTGAGTATGCAAATTAAATGAGATACCAGAATGTATTTGGTTTATTGTAGAAGGGATTCAAAGGCTGGGGGACAGGAATTTGGAATGTTTTTATCATATGTGACCCACTCACCCACCCAATAACTCTATCTTAAGGCAGTACCCCCAGAAAACACTACCTTTACCAGTGTATTGAGAAATATACTGGTAAAGAATGGACTTACATGCTAAAGAGCTCAAGGTATTTCAAGACCATGATGTTGTTGAGAGATGCTCCCTCTGAAGTGGGCTCCCTGGTTCTCAGCCTTACGGGACAGCTGGAGGTGATTATCAAAATGGGCAGCAGCAGGAGGGCAGTAATCAAAAGAGTTTAGTCCACAGAGATCTTTGGTAGTACTAACTGATTATGGTGTTCCTTGAAGAAATATATTTGGACACTCTACATCCTAAGGGAACAAAAATGAAATCTTTAATTCTTGTGAACAGTCTTGACTTTAATTGACTCAGTGGAGTCACAACTTGTCATGCAATCCCCATTCTTTTTTTTTCTTTTTCATAAAGATTTTTATTTATTTATTTGACAGATCACAAGTAGGCAGAGAGGCAGGAAGAGAGAGCAGAGAGCTTCCTGCTGAGCAGAGATCCCGATGTGGGGCTCAATCCCAGGACCCTGAGATCATGACCTGAGCCGAAGGCAGAGGCTTTAACCCACTGAGCCATCCAGGCGCCCTCATCCAACCCCCATTCTTGAACCAGATTGTAAACACGAGTTCTTTAAGCGAAGGGAGGACCAGGTTTCTTCAGGGATTTGCCTGCCACACAACCACCAGAAGATCGTGTAAATCTTCTCTGAGTTACCCAAAGGCACCTACCATCATTAACTAGTGTGTGTAACAGGGAAAGATACATCAAGAAGTATACCCACTTCAACCCTTTGATCTATAGAGTAAGACCAACAAGGCAGGAAGGATCAAATGAACATGGCTGGAATAGCCTTTCCCTTCAAAAATGGAAAATCACCAATAGTATTTCAGAAATTAGTGCCACTATCAAATCTCAAAGGTAGAGGGTGGGTGTTTCTGTTGCCTCTCCTGATTAATTCACCTACGTAGTCTATGCCAAGGACAGATGGATCTCATAGAATTATGTTGATTATCATAAATTTAATCAGTAGCATCGCCATTTGCACTGTTGTTCAAGCTGTGGCTAATAGTATGCCATCATCAAATCTGGCAAATGCTTTTCCTCTCGTCCAGTTAGTAAGGACCAGAGAAGCAATTTGCTTTTATGTTCCTGGGACAGTGCTAGATATTTCCAGTATTAACCCTGTGCTTTGAAAACTCTCTGGGCCTTATGACAACCTAGCACTAGGGATCTTGAACATCTCACCATCCCATCGAACATTGTGTTGGCCCACTGTTTTAGCAGCATAATTCTAACTGACCCTGGAATGAAATGTGTGGGAATACTATTACACTGAAACTGAATTTTTGCACATTGTCCCTCACCTTGAGAAACATTACACATTTTTCTCAGTGTCTTTATTTCATCCATTTATCTGATTTTTTAAAAAAAAATCATGCCTTAATTTTCCCTTAAGTGACTTCTCTTACAAGACGTGCTCATTTTTCTCCTAATTTTCTGACCGTTTCTTCTCAGTGTCCTTTTACTGGTTCTATTTCTTCAACACACACACAACTAAAGCCCCATCTAGCCATTGGCTGCAATCTCTTTACACAGATTTGCTTTGTTTCAGGATTCAAGAGGAAAGAAGGAAATATGGGGAATGACAAACATACTCAATTCTAGAGCTTTAAGAAGCAAAAGTAAGTCCAGAAGGTGGCCAGGTTTCCAGAAGGGACTGCTCCCAGGTGGGAGGCCACCAGTGAGAAGCCAGACTTCAGCAGCCGCAGCGGGGAGTGAGAACTGAGCCTCCGAACATCAAGAAAGTGGCCCTTCATTAAATGATCTACCCTGAAACCATATAAGAAGAAATGCTGAGGAATGAGTTCCAGACTTTTTTCCTATGAAACACGGGACAACAGTGAACCAGAAGGCTGCTGAGTTGACAGAAGAGAATCCAATTGTTTTCAAACATCTATCTCGAGCTTTTCTTTTAAAAACCTTTATTGTCCTGACTCTGCCACAATAATCCCAAACTTTGAGTCCAAAACAAAATCTTCTTTACAACATTTCTGCTTTCTAGTTTTCCCTTCTGTCTCTGGGGCTGTATTCTTAGGAATCTCTCTGACTTATAAATCAGAGATCAAATTTTATTTCCTCTTCATCATCTGCGAGACTCATTGTTTTCTACCTTCCAATGGCTGGTTTCTTTCTTGCCAACCGAGCTGCAACATGGTACTTCAAGTTGTCATTACCCAGTTACTTACATTGTTACATTCAGTTCTCTCTGCCTGCAAGTGTTTGCTTTCTTCAGCCTCTTCTGCTATGCAAATGTAGACTTCAAAAATACAGCCCTGCTGCTAAAAACCCACGTGGGGCTCTCCATGGCCTCCGAATAAAGTCCAAAATTCATATGAGGCCCTCCACTCTCTGACCCTGCCCTACCTTCTCCGGTCATAACGGGCTCCTTCCTGCTGTGAACATACACTCTGCTAATGCCCGTCTTTTCTGGCTTATTCATAATGATCCTAACCTGAAATATGCTTCTCATTTTTTTCTCATTAAAATCTGCCCCACCATGAGTACAATTTTCCCATGATGTGCCAAAACTTCAGCCGGCTTTGATGTCTTGCTTTCTCTGAAATCCTTCTTCTTCTTCTGCATTTAGCCTCATACAAATTTTCAGTGGTGTTGATTCTCTTCGCACTTTAATGAGTCCCTTCAGCTGCCAGAAACGGTACCAAGCGCTGGTTAACTCTTCCATGTCCATTTGTCTGATCTCTCCAATGACACTGGGAGTTTCTCAAAGCAGGGATTATAGTTTATTTTTTTTTCTGATCTTCCCAGGGTCCAACCCAACCTGTTTACAGAGCAGATGTTCAATGAATCTTGCTAAATTGAACTGAATTGGTATCAAACTTGGCAAGAGAAAATAAGATGAATTCCAAGGAAAACTAGGAAAAGTAGAAGGGAATTATGAACCATCATTAGAAATCTGATTGTCAGATTGATTCATATTGAACCTTAAGCAGAATAATAATACATTATACCTTCATCACAGCAATTTTCTCCTCCAATTTTGCCAAAGCACAGCTTTCCAGAGGGGAATAGGTTTTTAAGCCATGCACGTGTGAAGAACTTAACAACACAAGGGCAGTTAAATTCTCACACACTTCATCCATAATACATAAAAGGCAATAGTCCGACGCTTAGTTTTAATTCTGGAAAATACAACTTTTTTCCCCTTTAAGTGTTCTAGTTTCAGGAACGTGCCCTTTGACAAGCATCTAACAATGAATTATAAAACAAAGGGAACTTTCTCCCGCCCCAGTAAGTAACAGATGCCTTCCATCTTTCTTACTAGATCAATCAAAGATCATTATTTACAGGCCTATATTGTTAAAAACTTCTTTTAAGAGGCAAAAAAAAAAAAAAAAAAATTATGTCCTGGGAGCACAGTAGAGATGCCCTGGCTTGGAGTAGAATGAAATCCCTGAGAAATGAAAGAGATGCTGCCTCTGATTGCCTAGCTAGCTGAATCATCGCAAGGCCCTAATATATCCATTTTAAGAGCAGGCTCAGCATTTGATGTGATCAGCTCTGTTCAGGGGAAATTTCCTCACACTAAACAAGAGAAATGTACTCAAGTCCTAATAAAGTACTACCTACTAGACACCGAGATTAGGAAATTGCTCTAATGGTTAATGAGGAACGGATATCAGCAAAGCTCAGGTCAGGACTGCGAATATCCCGTTCAAGCAGAAGCAAGGCAAGAGGGGACCAAAGTCCAAACAGGCAAGTGGGGACCTGACCTCGCCTCTACATGGTCAGAGTTTGAGATACATCTTCAATTACCTATCATCCCCAAGATCATGTTAATTTTTTCTCCCTCCCTTTCCTTCTCGAGGCAACCACTGATCTGCTTTTGTCATTATGGGTTAGTTTGAATTTTCTAGAGTTTTATATAAATGGAATCATGCAATATGCATTATTTATTGTTTGACTTCTCTCACTCAGCATAGTTCTTTTGACTTTGATCCATGTTGTATATATCAATAGGTCATTCCTTTTTGTTGTTAAGCTTCTTTATCTAGGCATAATTACTTTGAGACTTATCCATGTTGTTGCATGGGCCAATAGGCCATTCTTTTTTTTTTTCTTATTGAGTAATATTCTATTACATGATTTAATGCAGTCTGTCCATTCCCCTGTTCATGGACACATTTGGCTTGTTTCCAGTTTGGGGCTATTGCTGATAAAGATTCCATAAGCTTGGGGCACCTGGGTGGCTCAGTGGGTTAAAGCCTCTGCCTTTGGCTCAGGTCATGATCCCGGGGTCCTGGGATCGAGCTCCGCATCGGGCTCTCTGCTCGGCAGGGAGCCTGCTTCCTTTCCTCTCTCTCTGCCTGCCTCTCTGCCTACTTGTGATCTCTGTCTGTCAAATAAAACTATTTAAAAAAAAAAGATTCCATAAGCTTTATCATGTATAAGACTCTGTACAGAAATGTGCTTTGTTCTTTCTTTAGTAAATAAGTACCTAGGAGAGGAACAACTGAACCATAGGCTAGATGTATGTTTAGCAATTTAAGAAACTGTTAAACTGTCTCCTAAAAGGATTGAGCCATTTTACATTTGCACCTCCAGGGTCTGAGAGTTCCAGTTCCTCTGTGTCCTCACCAACACTTAGTATTGTCAAGCTTTTAATTTTAGCCTTTCTAGAAAGTGATACATTGTGGTTCTAACTTTTTCCTAATGAAAAATGGGTTTTAGCATTTTTTCATGTGCTTATTCTCCATCTGCAAGTGTCTATTCAAATATTTTACCCATTTTTACAAGGGATTTGTTTCCATATTTTGAGGTTTGAGAGTTTTTATAGATTCAGGATACAAGATTTTTACAAATACATGTTTTGTAAATATTTCCCCCCAGTCAGTGCTTTGTCTTTTTATTCTGCTAATGGTGTCTCTCAATGAGCAATGTTTTTAATTTTTGATAAAGTTAAATTTATCAATTTGTTATTCTATAGATTATGTTCTGGTATCCTATCTAAGAAATCTTTGTCTATTCTGAGGTCATGAAGATTCTCTATGTTTCATTCTTAGAAGTATTATTGTTTTAGTTTTACATTTAGGCCTGTGATTCATGTTGGATTATGCCATTTTATCTTCATGTAATGGTCTTGCACCATTGTTTTTAGTAGTACAAAGTATGGAACAATTTTGGGGTTTTATTTTGTTTAGTTGTTTTAGTTTTGCATATGGATATCTAATTGTTCCAGTACTATTTGTTGAAAAGACTATCCTTTTACCAATGAATTGCCTTTGTATCTTTGTCAGAAATTCAGTTGCCCATATATATAAGGTTTATTTCTGGATTCTCTATTCTGCTTCATTTCTCTGTTTGTCTATCTTGACATCAGTACCACACAATCTTGAAATCCAGTAGAATTACTCCACCAACTATGCTCTTATTTTTCAACTTTTAAATGTACTTTAGGTCTTTGCATTTTCATATGTGTCTTAGAATTATCTTGACAATGTCTACAAAAACACCTGTTGGGATTTTGTCTGGAATTTGAACCCAAAGATCAATTTGGGGTGAATTATCATCTTAAGAATATTAAGCATTCTGATCTTGGAGCATGTTCTAAGTCTTCATTTACTTAAATACTCTTTAATTTCTCTCAGTCATATTTTATAATTTTCAATGTTTATGTCTTGCACATTTTCCCCCAGATACATCCTTAAGTATTCAGTATTTTTAATATAATTGTAACTTGTGCTATTTAATTTCAATTTCTGATTGTTAGTTGTGAGTGTATAGAAAGTAGTTTATTTTTTCATATTGACTTTAAATCACTTACCACACTAGTAGTGCTTTTGTAAATTCTATTGCATTTTCTACTTTTACATAGACAATAGTCTTCAAATGTCTTCAAATAAAGTCTTCAAAAAATGTCTTCAAATAAAGACAGACAGACTGCATTTTTTTCTTTTTCTTGCCTTGTATAATAAGAAAAAAGTCTTATATAATACTCATATGATAGGCCCTCCATTAACCTTTAACATTTCTTATAGTATAGTCTGGTGGTGATGAATGCTTTTCAGCTTTTGTATGTCTGAATGATCTTTGTATTATTTTCATTGGAAAGATATTTTCACTGGATAGAAAATTCTAATTTGACAAATTTTTTTTTTCTTTCAGTACAAGATACTATTCACCTGCCATCTTGCATACTTTGCTTTTTCCAGGAAATCGGTTGTTTTCTTGATGCTTGTTCCTCTGTATAACATGACTTTTTCCCTCTGGCTGCTTTATTTAATTTATTTTTTCCTCTGGCTGCTTTAAAGATTTCTTATGTATCACTGATTTTGAGCAAAATGATTATACTGTGCCTTGGTGTAGTTTTCTTCATGTTTTTGTGGTTGAGGTCCTCATATTCCTGGAGCTTTCACAATCAAGCTTGGACAATTTTCTAACATTGTTTCTTCAAATCCGTCTTTTGCTCCTCTCGCTTGAGGGCTCTGATTACATGTGTATTAGACCACTTGATGTTGTCCCAGCTCAGTGATGCTTTTTTCACTGGTTCTAAATTATTTTTCTGTCTCAGGTTTCTTTCATATACTTTATATTGTTATGTCTTGAAACTCTTTAATCTTTTCTTCTATAATGGCTTATTTGCTGTTAATTATAGGCAGCATATTTTTCATGTCATGCTTTGTAGTTTTTATCTCTAAAAGTTTGACTTGATTATTTTAAAAATATCTTTCCTATCTCCACTTAATTTTTTTTAACACATAGAATATAACTGTAATTACTCTTAATATCTTCATCTGCTAATGTATCTGTCAGTTCCGGAGCTATTCCAAGCAATGTTTCTTCTCATTATGGGTCATAATGTCTTGTTTTCTTAGCATGACTGGTAGTCTTCGACTGGTTGTCAGACAATGAATTTTCCCTTGCTGGGGACTGGTTATTTTTGTATTTCATGAAATATTCTTTTTTTTTTTTTTTTTAGGTTTTATTTATTTATTTGACAGAGAGAGAGATCACAAGTAGGCAGAGAGGCACGCAGCGGGGTGCGGGGGGGAAACAGGCCCTCTCGGCTGAACAGAGAGCCCGATGTGGGGCTTGATCCCAGGACCCTGAGATCATGACCTGAGCCGAAGGCAGAGGCTTAACCCACTGAGCCACCCAGGCACCCCTGTATTTCATGAAATATTCTTGAGCTTCATCCTGGACACAATTATATTACATGGAAAGAGTATGATAATCTAGGGTCTTACTTCTATGAATTGTTTGGGTGCCAGTTGAGTCATATTTATTCTAGGGCTAATGATCCCTCACTACTGACGTGAGACTTTCTTTCTTTTCTTTTCTTTTTTTAAAAGATTTATTTATTTATTTATTTATTTATTTGATAGAGAAAGAGAGAGATCACAAGTAAGCAGAGAGGCAGGCAGAGGGAGAGGGGGAAGCAGGCTCCCCACTGAGCAGAAAGCCCGATGCAGGGCTCAATCCCAGGACCCTGAGATCATGACCTGAGCTGAAGGCAGAGGCTTAACCCACTGTGCCACCAGGCTCAGCCACCCAGACTTTCTGTATTCCACCCCTATGAATTATAGGGTTTCTCATCTGCCTGGTGAGAATAGCACTATTTCCAGTTTGCTGTGGACACGAGTACCATTTGCTCTAATCTTTTTTTGGGGGGGAGTGTTGTCAGTGAGAAAGCTTTATTTTAACAACCACATATAGAAAGTGGGCTTTATTTTATTTTTTATTAACATATAATGTATTATAATCCTTTTGAATGTGTTGCTCAGTACTCTTCTAAATACTCAAAGGGGATATTTCACATATCTGTTGAGCTCTTTATCCATGTTTTTCTCTTCTCCATTATTCTCAAACTCACTTGCCTTGGTCTCCCTATACTCTGAGCTTCATCTCTTCTAAATATGGAATTCAGGTTCTGCTTAGTTTCTCTCTCCTTCCACCATATTCTGGAAGCTCTCTCAAGGAAATAAGTTGGGGAAACCACAGCACTCACTTCATTCCTTACCAGCTTCTTAAATCTTTTTTTTTTTATTTTATTTATTTATTTGACAGACAGAGATCACACGTAGGCAGAGAAGCAGGCAGAGAGTGAGAAGGAAGCAGGCTCCCTGCTAAGCAGAGAGCCCAATGCGGGGCTCGATCCCAGGACCCTGGGATCATGACCTGAACTGAAGGCAGAGGCTTTTACCTGAAGAGCCACCCAGGCGCCCGGCTTCTCAAAGATCACTCTCTTTATTGCCTAATCTTCAGTGTCTTAAAAAAACATTGTTTCAAAAACTGTTGTTATTATATATTTCAAGCAGAAGGATACATTTAATCTCCATTATTCCATTTTAGCTGGTAGTGGAAGTCCTATTTTTACATTCTTAATGTTCATAATAAACAGATTTTTTAAAAAATTTATCTCATTTAAATAAAGACAGGATGGATACCTTTAAATTCTCAGACTAAAAAGAAATTGAAAATAAATATATTTTTAGGACTCTAGCTTGTCCATGATACAATATCTATCAAAAATAAATGAGTTCACACGCAAAATAAGTGAATGTAACTTTCGAATATATACATAAAATTTCTAAAGAAATACAAATTAGCAAAATTCAGCAGCATATTGAAATAACATGCCATGACGAAGAAATTGAGAATAATTTGGGAAATCTGTTAATATAGTAGCTCTCTTATAAAGTAGTTAAGAGCATGGACTTTGAATTTAGACAAACCTGGTTAAAATTGCACTTCCTTGCTGTGTAATTTTGGGTATGTTCCTTAAGATCTCTGATCTTAAGGAAGGTACCTTTTTCTTTCTTATAAAACTTAGCTCACTGACGGGACGCCTGGGTGGCTCAGTTGGTTAAGTGGCTGCCTTCGGCTCAGGTCATGATCCCAGCGTCCTGGGATCAAGTCCCACATCGGGCTCCTTGCTCTGCATGCTTCTCCCTCTGCCTCTGCCTGTGCTCGCTCTCTCTCTCTGACAAATAAATAAAATCTTAAAAAAAAAAAAACCTAAAAAAAAAAAACTTAGCTCACTGATACTATGAGAAGGGTAAATGAAATGCTGTATCAATACACTCAGCACAGAAATTTCGAGTGCTACATATTTTTAAGTTACTTTCTAGAACTACATGAAAATTACAAGATTAGTAATAATCTGCTACAATCCTTAACTCTCCAGAGTTTTTTTTTTCCAGCGATGTGAACTCAGCTTTTACTCTGTACATTCCAGTTTAACCAATGTAGATTATAGGGTTTAGAGTTAGGCATAAAACCATTTTATAAATCTAAGACTATTATATTGTTACACCACAAGTACAATTTGATAGTTCACTCAGACATTTATAAGACATGACTGAGCTCTAACTACATTCTGCAGATCCAATCTATAACCACTTATAGCTAAATGAGTACTTAGCCCATGATAACCCAGTGTCTTCTATCCCAGTCAAGAACAGATGGCCTCCGTTAGAATAGTTTCTCCTTATTGGAACCATTTTGGACAATAGCTTTATATTTACTTAACTAACTCATAATTCATGCATGTATTAATTCATACACATAGTGAATAGATATGCACTGATACCCAGGAAACATTACCCAGCCCTAAGCAAAGTGTTGGGTGGGATACAACGTAGCATGCTTGTTCCTAAGAAAAAACAACATGCAAAGAGAAAATAATAATATAAATGAAAAATAGTGTTATAAAATAGAAAACACAAGGAGCTACCTAGATATCAGGGCAATAAGTGCTGAGCTCAGAGGAGGATGGTTTGCTGAGGGCTGGAGCGGTCAGGGGAAGCTGCACATAGGCAGTGGCTGCTGAGCTGGGATTTAAAGGCTGAGGATAGGTGTGCCTGGGTGGCTTAGTCAATTAAGTGTCTGACCCTTGATGTCAGCTCAGGTCATGATCTCAGGATCCTACAGTCCTGGAATGGAGCCCCACATCAGGCTCTGCACTGAATGAGAAGTCTGCTTAAGGATTTTCTCTCTCCCTCTCCCTCTGCCCTCCCCCATCCCCGCTTGAGTTCTCCGTCTCTCCCTCTGAAATAAATAAATAAATCTTTTAAAAAATCAAATAAAAAAGGATGAGTGCAAGGTGAGCCTGTCGAGATGAAGTTATGTTGGAGGAACACTGAGATGTGGGCTAAATCAAGGAGGCCCAAGATACATCCCACAATGTCAGAGGCAATGAGTAGACCATGGTTGGCCCATGTGGCTGGTATATATGAACCTGTGGGAAAGTACAAAGGGATAGTTCTGGAAAAATTAGTTCAAGTTCAAGTTCTTGAACTAAAAAATTAGTTCAAGAAGGAAGCTTTGTCCTACAAGCACTGAGGAACGTGGTAGAGTTTGCTAACTGACACTTATACCAATTTCTCCTCCTCCTATGGTCATAGAACTTCCTAGTTCAATTGGATACACAGGTTTCTGGAACAAAGATTATCCCCTCTCCCCTTTAGAGCTGTGAGATGTGAATGGGCGCCATGTGTGTTTCTGTGTGTGCCCGTAAAGGAAAGAAGCGTGTTTCCTCCCATTCCACTTTCCCCTTTCTTCAGCCTGTATGTGTAAGTAGAGTGTGCCATGTGGGACCATGTGAGCCACGGGAATGCCTTAGCACAGCCGAGCAGCAGGAGAGAAGGCCTTGACTCCTTGGGATACTTACACATGTATGTTTTATGACTCATAAACTCACTTCTATTTTGTTTCAGACCTTGTATTGCAGCCACACCTGGGCACTGAGTTATTGCTTCCACGTAACGGACATTTAGTCAGGCAAGACCTAGGATAGTCAGTCATTTCTGACCTTCATTTAGCCCAAAGGGCCACATAAGTGACACATACATGAATGAGATAGAAAGCTCTGTTTTAATTCAAACAAAGAAATCCTGGAAGTGTTTGAATAAGGAAGTGATATGAGAGAAATTGTGTTTTATAAGAAATGAGTGACAGAGCAAATCAGTGTTGCCTGGGGCTAGGAATGGGGATTGTTGAGTTTTACAGCAAAGGCATGCGGTGCAACTTTTTTGAAATGATGAGCTGTTCTATACCTCAGTTGTGGTTGTAGTTATAGGAGTGTAGATATTTGCAAAACTAGTACTTAAAACATGTGAGATATATATATATATATATACATATATATATATATATCACCTAAATAAAGTTGATTAAAGAAATTAATTTGGGGGTGCCAGTTTGGTTCAGTCAATTAAGCATCTACCTCTTGATTTTGGCTCAGGTCATGGTCTCAGGATCATGAGATCAAGCCCCACATTGGGCTCCCCACTCAGCGTGGAGTCTGTTTGAGATTCTCTCCCTCCTGCTCCCTTGGTCCCTCTCCCTGCTCTCTCTTTCTCTCTGAAGTAAATAAGTAAATAAAATCTTGGGAAAAAAAATGAATTTGGCTGTGTATGCGTGTAAGATAGATCAATGGGAGGAGACAAGAGGTGGGAGAAAAGAGAAGTGTACGGCTTCTCTCAAAGTTATAAATCGCTTGGACTTATTCTGGTAAATAGTGGGAAGAACGAAATTAGAAAAAATCCTCATTTTGAAGAAGGAAGTACCAGAATTCGGAGACACATTGGGCCTGGAGATGCTGATTGACCTGGAGAAGGATTCAGCTTCCTATGGAGGGCAAGGGCTGAGTTTCACCGCAGGCTGATGGAGATGCCCTGTCCCACCTGGTGAGGGGGGAGGTTAGAGCACTACCACTCACTAGTAAAAACGACTTCCTCCGTCTCTCTGAGTCCCTCTTCTTCTCCATTTGTAAAATGAGGATCATGATGCCTGTAGACTGCAAAAGTTGTGGAAAGCTGTACCAATCTGTGTAATAGACCTAGCAGCCTTTGTAGGCACCGTGAATGCACAAGATGAAGAATGATCGCAATAATGTATTCTAAGAGAAAATAAATGAGTTTTCAAGATGGTCATGACTGACTCTCCCACACATGCTTCTAAGAGATGCTTGAAGGAGAGGAAAAAGAACTCAGTTAACAGGAAAGATGACTCCACTTGTAAATCACAGGGCAATCACTGGAAGTGGGGTTGGATAAGCAACATAGCACTTGGCAGTAATTTTTTTTTTTTAAAGGGGCAGCTCCTTTTGCCACAGAAGATTCCGTGGTATTTTCATTTCTCTTTTCTTTACCTTGCTTGACTCATTCTCAGGAGTGGGAGTTCAGACAAAAGGAAGCTCTTGTAGCATCCCGCTTAAGATTCTTCTCGTATTAGATTTGGTTCTCTGCCCATTTTCTGTCAGGCTTTCTGAGATCAGAAAGAAATGCATACAAATTCTCAGGCTCGACAGTGAACTCTCTGGACTCCAGACTGAAATTTACAGCTGCCTGTAGACATCTCCATCTGCAGGTCCTGCAGGCATGTCCAACTCAGTATGTCCCAAACAAATTAATTACCCTCCCACACACCCGCTCCTCCTCCAGTCTTCTGTCTAGGTTAATGCCACTGCCAATGCACTAGCTACAAAATCCAGAAATTTCAGGTCTTTTACTCCTCATTTCGTATTCAATCTGATGCCAATTTTTGTGGAGCCACCCTGGTGTAATCTAATGCATGCATTGCATTTTTTATTTTATTTTTTACTTCCATTGCCCTGGTGAGGATCCTTCTTTCTCCAGGCCCACAGCAGCAGCAATCTAGTCAGCCCTCTGCCAGAGTCTGGAGTGTTCTAGAACCTGCAGTGACCAGTGCCTACACAAGATAAAGAATGGCCACCCCATGGGGTTGCATAATACTTGCACCTGTCTCACACCAGCTAATCTGGTTAAATTCCTGAAAGGCAAATCGCTTCTTCTGAAAATACGTCAATGACCCCCCGCTTAGCTTATGAAGTGAAGTTCAAAAACCTAATTTCACCCATTTCCTTTTCCATGGTAGCTTTTCAAGCATCCTGTGCTCTGTCTAACCACATGAAAGGACAAGCTCCACCCCCCAGATAATACACACTTTTTAACTTCAGAGTCATGGAATGTTCTCTGTGAGTTAGGAAAACATCACTCTTCCTTCCTGACTCAGCTGGAAAGCCACCTTTTTGGTGGAGCTGCCTTACTTCCCCTCTTCTCAGTCTCCTATTCCTCACCATGATCCCACTCACTGTGTCTTCTCCTATTAATTTTATCTGTGACCAGCACGAGTGTCTCGCCACCAGATCATACAGCAATTGAGAACAGACACTGTCTCCTACTATCAATTCTGAATCTCCAGAAGACTCTGAATGGACTATTAACTAGCCTGAAAACAGTCTTAAATTTTTACTTTAAAAACGTGGTGATTTTTAGAAAAGAAAGCTTTTGAAAAAACTCTCCCCAAAATACTTAGCAATTTTGTTTGCAGCATACCCAAACAGTGAGCTCCTCCAGCACTCCCATAGTCAATAGACTTTTTAAGGTGTCTGGCAGTTGTTATTCCAGCTGCACGCACCCCCTCCCCACCCTAAGAGGTCTGCGTCAACCACCCCCAGAAACGGCGTTCCTTCCTTCTCTGTAAGCCAGTGCAGTCTATATAAGATCATTGCCTAAATTTATGCTAGCTGTTCTAGAGTACTAAATCAGGTGATAAATCAAAATATCAGAAGTCTAAAAATGGAGAAATTGAGTTCTATTTATAATTTGAGGATTTTTTTTTTTTAACTGAAGTCAACACAATATATGCCTGTTCTTTCTGTCCCTGAGACACATCAACAAAATAAGCAGGTGTTCAGGGGTGCCGAGGTGGCTCGGTAGGTTAAATGTTTGTCTGTCTTCTGCTCAGGTCATGATCTCGGGGTCCTGGGATGGAGCCCCATATGGGGTTCCCTGCTCCGCGGGGAGCCTGCTTCTCCCTCTCCCTCTGCCACTCCCCCTGCTTATGCTGGCTCACTCTCTGTCAAAAAAAAATAAATAAATAAAATCTTAAAAAAAAAAAGCAGCTATTTGGATAATTTGACCATTATCTAAATAATTCAAATACTACTCAGCTGTCTCAATTTTAGGTGAAGTTATGGGGAGGGGGGTATTGAGGAAATTATAAAAAGGGATGCTTTTGGTTCTGAATGAGCAAAGGCTTAACTCAATTTTCAATTCAACCTATGGAGGAGATGAAATCTGGCAGTTGGTTTCAAATATTGCTTTTCTTAGGCTCATTTTCTTCTAAAAATTACTTTAAGAGACTGGGATGTAAAACATTGAGAAGATAAATTAGCATGAATGTGCATATTTTTATATTATAGAAAAAAGGCGCATTATTTATCATTTAACTCGAAAACAAACCTGAGAAGTAAATGGGTATCTTTTCATCTTTCTTCACTGAAGATACATCCTCTTACAGACTAGTTCCAGAGTCTGGAAATCATTATTGTTATTTTACTCAGTGATTTCTTCTTATATTTATCTTCCCTTGCTAATCCTGTTGAGTGGCAAACATGCATATAATGTATAAAAATTAGAGACAAATTAATACTCTCTAGAAAATATTTATTGACACATTTTAATTTTCTTTCCATTTTCTGAGAAAAGAATGTAATACACAAAATACAGTAAAATGCACTCTCCCCATTTCAAATAAATATATTTTACTCTCGTAAAAAATGTAATAATCTGTGTAATTCACACAGTATCTTAATCAGTGAAATAAAGCAAAGTATATCTCTAGTTAAATTGTCACTTATTTTAATGATTCTAATGGCATTTTTCTGGAGAAAAGGA
This sequence comes from Mellivora capensis, assembly GCA_004024625.1. Lineage (NCBI taxonomy): Eukaryota > Metazoa > Chordata > Mammalia > Carnivora > Mustelidae > Mellivora > Mellivora capensis. The sequence continues at coordinate 94,061 of PISX010004842.1, read as the reverse complement.
ACACTATTCTCTGCAGAATTATATTCAGACTTGCAGACTATTGCCTCTTGTTTGGAGAAGACAAAAGTAAACTGATTTTAAAAAGTGTTGAGTGTCAGGAAGAGCCTTAGTTTGGGAGAAAGGTAACATCCAAGATTGTGCTGAATGAACTACATTATGTGTAAGCTTTCTTGTTAATATTCCTAGAAACCAGACTACGTTCTGAAGTATAATGATTCCTATGCATCACACGGGCAATTTTTCAAAATTAGTGGTTAAGTATTTAAGTTAACAGTTATGTACGTAATATAAGCCCAAGATGGAATTTTAAAGCTCTAGTAACAGGAAAGGTTAAAAATAATGGTGCTATACAGGACAATTTTATCCTTTTCACTCACACTTGTTATTCTTAACATTATAAGAACTGAAATCTACGGAATTTTACAGACTTAACACAAACTCTTATATACACATAGATCCCTGATCAGTTTAAGACAATGTGTTAATTTGCTCTTGTAAGTAATAAGAATATTTTAAGTAGCCAGAAAAAAAAATCACATTTAGGTAGTCACCAATCTTCAGAGTTTACTTATGTATAATCTACCCACTCTCAAAAGAATATGTCACCAAATAATAAAGTTCATTAATACTGCCTAATTTCCCACGTTAGAAGTTCATTGCTACTTGATATACTAGCAAGTTTATGGAAGTGAATAAAACTTTACTGTAGCCCCAAATCCACCATCGCTTAACTTGTTTACATGGCTTCAGAAATGTTGGTCAAACTATGCCAAAGCCCAAGCCTCAAAGCATAATTGTGTTCAGTAAAAATCTTATACAGGCTATAAAGTGGGTATTAGATCTGTCCTCAGCATTATAAAGGGCATCAACCATTGTCCAGGGGGTGACTTATAAAATGGAATTTTCCCTCTTTATTTTAAGGGGTAGAAAATTCTATGCTTAGTCATTCCTTTATGGCCACATTTTTATTTCTACACATTTCTGAAACAGATAAGTGTGTGCTCAAAAATTCACAAGTCCAATAAAGTGAATTTGTGGTTTCCTTCTTGGACATTCTCTACAATTCCTCCATCTCAAAGTGTGTAGTAAAGCTGTTTGCCATTGATGTGTGTTCAAAGATCCTCGACAGGCTGGGTTTCAACAGTTCTACTGAGTGACATGACAGGTGCTGAGTCGTGTCATTCTTCAGGGACATCATCTGGTCTGTCCCAGGCTCCCTTCTATCATAATAAAGAGCCCAGAGCAGAGTAATGGTGAGAATCATGGCCAAGATTTGTGTCACACCGATGGAGACACCCAGAAACCTTAGCACCTGTAGTTGTTTGGTTCCTCTCAAGAAGGAATACATTTTCTTCCCACAACCCTGTAAAAGAGATAACACAGTATTACTTTGGGGGTGTTACAGAGGGTCAAAACAATGAAAACAAACAATCTACACCACTTAATGGAACCAAACAACTTGAATCATAAAAATTTAACACAGTGACTCTCACCAGGGAATGCCTTTGAGAAACCAGAGGGCAGATGGAGGTGAGCCTGCCCAGGGGATTCTGTTGAGCTCTACCTTCTTCTGTCTTCCTCACAACCGTAAATTGAGAACCACTGTCATAAAACACGACTAGAGCAGGGGTCGGTAAACTCCTTTTTTTGTAAAGGGCCAGATAGTTGATCTTTTAGTCTTTGCTGGCTCTATGGTTTCTATGGCAACTGATCACCTCTGCCACCATAACCAGAAAGCCACCATAGACAGTATGTAAATGAACACACATGGCTGTGTTCCAGTGAAACCTCATGAACAACAACAAAAAAAGCAGTAGGCCAGATTTGGGGCACAGGCCATAGATTGCTGACCCCTGATAAAGAGTAATCCAAATTTTCAAAAATAATGTTTCCTTACTATTATTTGTGTTTACTGTTAGATGATAGCTCATTTGGTCAGAGACTTTCCCCCAAGGATCAGGAATGTTTGCCCGGTCTACTACTGAAATATGCTGGTGGGCAGAAGTCCATCTCTTCCCTTTCCCCAACTCCACATGCACCCACTTCTGCCCAGTGCCTGCAGAAGTACACGGGGCGGGGGGTGGGGGTGGGGGTGGTTCTCGTATGACATCAAGTTCTAGTTCCACCAGATAAGGGTTTGAAAGAATCTTTTTCTCCCCTACACACTAAAGACACCTGACTTCATTTGCTTGATTTAGTTTTATATATAAAAGACTATGGAGTACCTGTGATAGACAGAAGAGAATTCTGAAAGAAGAGAAGGGGGGGGGGAAGAAGAACTATAACCAAGGATCATGGGATGGGTGGGGCAAAGGGAAGGCCGGAGAATGTGACTAACAAGTGCCATAAGATACTTCGCCAGTGAACAAAGCCTGGGAAACATGCCATGTCTCCAACTGAATCCACAACAAAGAAATGATAATTCATTCTTCTAAAGTGAAGTCCATTCTAAATGAAGGTGAAAATCTAGGAAAGAATTTTAAAATGATAAATTTCAAGAAGTTTGAAGATTCTGAGATTTTACTCTATTTGGAAGCAAACAATTTCACTTGTCCCAGTTTCATGGACTTCTGGCAGAAGACAGAGACCAGAGACTTTATTACTCATAACAATAGCAACAGCCAGAGTATGTGGCAGTTCCTGGACATCCAAGGGCAGCACAGAGACAGCCACATGATGCCTGCATACATAGCAGGTTGCGTGATGGAGGAGAAACCTCAAGTTTTGGGAACCCTAATCTTTCATAGTGGGCAGTAAACAAACTTGTCCTTTGTTTTGAAGAAAGACATTATCTTTCTTATACCACACAGTAAATAAACCCACCCTTTACTCTGGAGGGAGACACTATCTCTACCTTCAAGACTGTTTTCTGTGCAGAAATCCTTGAAAAGAGGGGTGCTTGAGTGGCTCAGTCAGTTAAGTGTCTGATTCTTGATTTTGGCTCAGGTCATGATCTCAGGGCCATGAGATCAAGTTCTGTGTCTGGCTCCAGGCTCAGCGTGGAGTCTACTTGTCCTTCTCCCTTTGCTCCTCCCCCTGTTCATTCTTTCTCTCTCTCTCTCTCTCTCTCTCTCTCCTTCTCTCTCATATTAATTAATAATTAATAGAATTTAAAAACCACCCTTGAAAAGATAGTCCAAAACAAACACATCCAGTGCTTCTACTCACAAGACAGGCAGAAATGCAAGAGACCCATGGAAAATTATCTCCCAACAAGAAGAACTTGACTTTTCAAAACTTTTCTTCTGAGTTTGTGGTAACAGTGTCTCAGCCTGCCTACCCTGCTGAGGCAACTTCTTGAATAAAAAGAAATTAATAATTATTTTAAAAATTGCCTCCTTGTTTTCTTCTCCACATTCCACAAAGAACTCAACTAAATCAAGGAAAGCAAGACTACTGAATCAGTTGTTAATTTGTGCATTATACTGGAGAAAAATGAATAATACGTAATTCTTAGATTTCCAAAGACATCGATCAGTAACTTTACACCAGTAAGTCATTATTCTCAAGGAACAAAAAATCGTGTAAAACTAGCCAAAGACATATTTCTAGAACATTTCCTGGTCAATCGTGTAATGCAAATTAACAGCAAAAGATAAGCAAAACATCATCAATTTTACCAAAAGCAAAATTAAAATATTTAAAATTTAATACTAATTAACACTGGTTTAATAAAATCACTTCTCTGGCCATTTTACTTTTTTACTATGCACACAAATATGCGTGTACAGGCACATATACACATACACGTACAAACCTATTCTATGTGTTACAAAGAAAATTCACCAAAGTTCAAATTCTTTTCAAAGAGTTTCCTTCAGCAAAGCTATCAGAGCCAACTCACTCTTATGTTAATGTATAATTCTAACAAGCATCCTTCCATGATACAGGATAGACTAAAAGTTAAGATCATAAACCACAGAGCCACAATTCTGAATTTCAAATCCCTGCTCTCCTACTTATAAGCTATGTGACTTTGGGCAAGTTACTTACTCTCTCTGCTTCAGTTTTCTCATCTGAAAAAGATAATAATAGTGCCTACCTACTTTGGGATAGTGGGAAAATTAAATGAATAAATACACTTAATTCTTAGAGAGGGGTCAGTCCGTGGTAAGAGTCCAGGGCTTGTCAGTTTTGATCTGATGTGTTGGCCACTGAGTATTCATGGAACAGCCCTTGTTCCCAAGAGCCGTGGGGACTAATGCTGTTTTTCAGAACAGTGAAGTCATGATCTAAAATGATTTTTTGCCACTCAGATATTAGATCACTACCTTCTCATGAAGCAGAGAGGGTTACATTAAAGTGAGTTAAATTGAAAAGGTTTAGCTTCAAACATTTGGAAAATTAATTTATATGGATACACTATTTAACCTCACTGCCAGTACCAGATTACCAGATCCATCTTTAGAAAAAAGAAATTGATACAAAATGGCTGTGGCTTATTTTAGTTAATTCCTTACCTATATTCTCAGGACTTAGAACAAAAATGGATGTTTAATAATAAGTAAATAAACAGAATAGACATATCTATAATCTTATAATAATTAAAATGAACTTGAGAATAAAATGTAAATCATCCAAGAAACACACATGGTGATATTTCAATCCTATGAAATGCTTTAAGTCAATTATCATTTGATTTTTACCTTTTCAGTAGTCACTGCTACTTAAATTTTACCTAGATAGTTCTTCTTCTTTTTCTTTTGGGGCACAATGTTATGAATGAGGCAGTGTTATCATGATATATAGGTCCTCTTATTAGCATAAGATATCCTACCCCTTTTGAATAATTCATTCTAACTTTAAAGAGCTATAGGAAAGGTAATGTTTCTTTTTCCAATCTGTGAGTAAAATCAAGCAGAGACTGATAACTACAGTCTATTGTGTTTCATATTTTGGCTTTGGGGAGAGTCTGTTCTAATTATATTTTAAACAACCACGTTTATAAAAAAGGGATAGTAAATTATATCTGGGATGGTTTGGGAGATGTGATATACTAGTTAACACTGAATGTGCTAGAGTGGTAGGGGACTTTGGAAATTAATGAGCTCACCTTTTTAACCTTTAAAAATATAGTTAAAAAGCACTTCCAGAGCAACATCAGCAGAACTGGCAGAGAAAGGACCCTCAATAGTCTCTCTTCCATATAAGCAAAGAAAGAACTAGCAAAATCAACTTTTTTAGAACTTTGAAAATTAACCAAAGTTTGTACCAATCTGAGGAGCATTATTCAAGAAAAGTACCCAAGTCTCAGTCAGCTCGGCAAGCTCTGTCACATTTTAATTAGCTCCCTCCTATCCCCTCTACCCAGCTTTGCAGTAGCCTTAAAAATCAACAGCCGTAATTACGGTGACAACCAGTGGCCTGGAAGCCAGAGGCAACAGAATAGGATTGGAGCCCCTTCAAAGTCCCATCCTCAGAGAACTGTCATTATGTGTCCTATGTCGAGGTTCCCTGGAAGACCTCACTTGCAAGCTGTTTTTCTCTGAACCCAGGTTGGAGGCCACCAGCCCAACAGCCTTTTCCCTGAGGGTGCTTGTCAAAAGCAACCAGAGGAACACCAAGGTTGCCTGAGGCAGCGCATAATAATTGCATGCGAGGAGCTAGTCAAAAAGCTTAAAAAGAAAATCTGGGGGAATGAGAAGTCCCCAGAGGCCTTCACAAAGTTCTGGGATACTTGTGGGAATCTGCAAAGTTACATACCTGAGTCGAGCGGTGCTGCTGCCCAGGGCTGCATCCATGCTAAGGAAAGACCCGAAGGCACTAAGATCCTACTGCTGGCTAAATCTGAAGCTCTGTGCACCCTTGCCAGGGACTGGGAGGCTTACTGGTTCCAGGTAGCAACTGACCCCTACGTTAACTGAGCAGAATTCAGGGGCCACACATGACAAAGAATACAGAGTTCACAGAATTAGTTCAGGAAAGTTATTAAGGAAAGAGCAAACAACAACCACAACAAACTCTGGGGTTATTATTTAAAAGGTCTAGTTCTGGGGCACCTGGGTGGCTCAGTGGGTTAAGCCTCTGCCTTCGGCTCGGGTCATGATCTCAGGGTCCTGGGATTGAGTCCCGCATCGGGCTCTCTGCTTGGTGGGGAGCCTGCTTCCTCCTCTCTCTCTGCCTGCCTCTCTGCCTACTTGTGATCTCTCTGTCAAATAAATAAATAAAATCTTTTTAAAAAAATAAATAAAAGGTCTAGTTCTCAACAACAATAACAAAAATTATAAGATGTACAAAAAAAGAAAGAAAGAAAGAAAGAATGGCTCATATACACACAGAAAGAACCTTCAAAGAAAAGGTACTTGTAATGAAAGGAATTCCCTGCCTCACGAGACCATCCTGTCCACACTTGAAAACACTAATACTTCAACTTTTCCTTATTGGAACCTGTCTTCTTGTTCTTTTTTTTTTTTTTTTTTCATTTTTTTAAAGATTTTATTTATTTGTCAGAGAGAGAGAGAGAGCAGCAGGCAGAGAGCAAGAAGCAGACTCCCTGCTGAGCAGGGAGCCCAATGCAGGACTCAATCCCAGGACTCTGGGATCATGACCTGAGCCTAAAGCAGATGCTTAACTAGCTGAGACACCCAGGCGTCCCTGGAACCTGTCTTCTGAATAAGATGTGTTGGTCCTGGTTCTGTTCTCCAGTGATCTCTTTTCCATAAAGTGGAGAGCGGTTATCTGAAGCCATCACTTTCTCTTGAACTACTCTCTTCTCCAAACTAAATATTCCTATTTCCCTCAAGTTTTCTAAATATATACACTGCATCAGCCTACTGAGCTCTTTCTGGATTGTGCTGATTTGGTCAATGTTACTCTGAAAATAACACTGATTTTTAACTTTAAAAAACTAGAAAATGCAGTACAATATTCAGACGACCAAGGCTGTTGTGAAGGTTTGGATTCCAAGCAAAAAGCTTTTCAGGTTCCCGAGAAGTGTGGACATGAGATTGTATCATATGACACATAGTCAGGACCTGGTCTCCTTCCGGATCTCAGGTAATAATCCCTAAAGATTATTTCCACATGGAGGTGGGCAATAGTTGCTTATTCAAAGCAAACATCTCAGATTCCTTAAATTTTTAGCCCTATCACTACCTCATTTAGCTTAAAAATCACACAGATAACCCCTCAAACCAGACAGAATTTTAGTACTTAAGTTTGTCATTAAAATCCGTTAAATAGGGGGGCACCTGGATGGCTCAGTCAGTAGCGTCTGCCTTAGGCTTGGTTCATGATCCCAGGGTCCTGGGAGGGAGTAGGGAGCCTGCTTCTCCCTCTCCCTCCCCCTCTGCCCTTGCCCCTGCTTAGGCTCTCTCTCGCTCCCTCTTTCTTCCTCTCCAATAAATAAGTAGAATCTTAAAAAAAAGAATTCCTTAAGTACAAATCTCTCTATACTGAATACAATTCAATATTTTCTGATGATGACCAGAAGGCATTGTAGCAACTTGCAGCGTATCAAGCTTCATGTTGAATATCAGTGAATCATTTACACAATTACTTAAAGTTAGGGATTAACTTTCCAAAAGAACATTCCTCTTCTGGAGGACAGTGTTTTCCCAGGTTCCTGGATAAGCACTGTGTATAAGCACCATCCTCCTCCGCCACTCTACACACTTCAAAGAAAGAGCTCCAGGGCTGATGGTCCATTCTATATCATCCTCATTGAAGAAATTCAATCCGAACACAAGTTGTGAGCTTATTTTCAGCCAATCAGATAATCATACTTAAGGTTTACATTTTTCAGTGAAACTTGGACACTGTTGTTGAAAAACAAGACACCAAGTCTAGAGAAAAAAAACATACAGATGTGCCTCTCTCTATATTCTATTGTACTATTCATAGAGACTTAGTTGAATAAACAAACATTTCTGCTGAGTGAGTCAAAGAGGAAACAGAAATGTTAGAGTTCAAAACTGCATTCCATTTCACAAAGGGGGTTTTATTCAGAATTGGAAAGAACTGAATTACACTTACTTGCTTTTCTCAAAATAAAATACTCAAAGTTGATTTACCTTGAATATTTTTCTTCCTAAACAAAGCTATGTTAGTCCTACATTAATAACTTCAGAAAATTCAAAGGTATGAATAAACATAATGGCTAACCTACTTTACTTGTTGAAATATTAAAATTCTGGTGAACTGTTAATTATAAATAATAACAGTACCTTTTTATCAGAGAAAAAAAATCACTAATCCCCACATTTCCTAGAATCTGTTGGAAGGCATGTCAGGAGGCCTCATTTCACCTGAGGAAATGATATACTTGAAATTATGCTCTGATCTATCTCCAAAAGGATTTTCTAAAATTGGAAGAACCCCTTGGCTCTTTAGTACTCAATATTCACAGCCCACATTAAAAAAATTAGGCAGACTTGTAATCAGCTTATGAAGATAAGGTATACATAAAATCTAGATGCCAACACATGCCAGTATTGATATTTTTCTAATGGATGTTTGGTAATGACTTTAAAGTTTGAAATGACTGCATTAATTATCAGGTACAAATATATAATCTTCAGCCTTACTTCTTCTAAAATCAAAAAAACCAAATGCAGTTCATGAGTCCATGAGATTTACACACAGGTTGGACCAAATGTTCTCCACTGATAACCATAAATGTTGCAGGGAAAGAAATGTCTCTTCAAAAAAAATTAAATAGTAAGTAATAAAATTCACCATGGGACTTCCTCTTCTCTTAAGAGTAAGGTTAAGCAAACCCATGCCTAGGAAATGCAGTAGAAAAAGTCTTCCTATTTCTTTTTCAAAAGATTTAATTTTAATTTTTTTTTTCTTTTGAGAGAAAGACACAGCAGCGCTAGAGCGTGAGAGAGGTGGGGAGGGGCAAAGGGAGAAGGAGAAGCAGGTTCCCCTCTGAGCAGGGAGCCCAACTCTGGGCTGATCCCAGGACCCTGAGATCATGACCTGAGCCGAAGGCAAACAACCAAGTGAGCCACCCAGGCGCCCAAAGTCTTCCTATTTCTTAATGACAATCCCTCATACCTTGTTTCATTCTCACAATATTCCCATTGCATAGACAGAATCACCAAATTTAAAAGACTGCATGTACAGAACATTTTTTGTTTTTACAAAAAGATGTGGTTGTAAAGACACTCTATAGAGTCAGAAAACCTAGACAGCGCCGTCCTGGCCGGTGAGGCCCCCTCCAGCAGTGAGCTCCCCCTGACTGAAGGAGCAGAAGCACATTTACAAGCTGCTCCTTCAAACAGTGTCTCTCATTGGGGCCTTTAGCCACCTAAATTTCAACTGTAAGAAGAGGGAAGGTGTTAAAACAAGGGAGTGGGAAATCACGTGACGTCCCCAAACACCTTGACCTGAAAATCTACTTTCAGCCAGCACAAATACATATAACCAGAAAATACATACTTTTCCTGTATTTACTCTCAGAACTGGGTGCAATTTGGCTGGTTAAAAATCTAATCATAGATAGTTAATTGTTCTATTTACTTTAATAAATACGTTCATAATTTACAATTACTGTCATTACTGCCATGAGCTACCACCATGCATTGAAGATTTGTGTTTCTTATTTGCCAAGTGGTTTGCTAAGGGTTTCTCATTAAGAAGCTCCATTTATCTTTGTACTACTAGAATGAGGTAGGTACTGTTATTATCTCATTCTACAAATACAGACATTGTGGCTCACCAGTGAAAAAGAAGCTACAAGCACTCAACTTGTCCCTCACCATGTATTCCACATCTCAAAACTTTAGTGTCTAAAATATGGGCTTTGGAATCAAATAGATATGAGCTCAGTCACTGACAAACTATGACTTGGGGTTAGGTCACTTAGCCTCATTGTGCCTCACTTTTCTCATCTGTAAAATGGAGGTAATTATACTGCGCCTTCAAAGAAATATTTTAGAGCTCAGACAAGGTCATGCATGTTTACAGAGCTCTATCACCATGTATCTTATTTGAAAGATCCAAGGTGTGCTTTCCAATCCCTAATTTATTTTACCTCTCAGCTATGACTTGTAGTATGTCATGTAAACAGGCGCTGTTCTAAGGGTTTCACAGATTGTTAATTCACTCTCCAAACAAAGCCTGAGCAGGGTACTTTGGTTATCCGCATTTTGCAGCTAAGGAAAAAAAACAACGAAAAAACAAAGACACGAAAACCTTGCCCAAGGTCACACAGCTAGTAAGGGGCAAGCGAAGATTTAATCTCCAAAGTCTTCACCTCTGAACCAGGCTTCTTCACTAAGGAAACTCATTCCTGGATGCTGCTTTCCATTTCTCCTCTGCCCCCAATAGGTGGGTCTCCCATAGGGGGTGCCAACTTTGTCCTCCAGTGCAGATCTCACACCACCTCTCCGTGGGACCTCATCTCCGCGCCCCCCGCCCCCCGCGCTCACTGCATCATCTACACTGACAATACCTGTAAACTGTTAGTCCCCCCTCCCTAGTCTGTTCTCCACTTCTTCACAGCAGTCAGTGTCGTCTGTGGGAACACAGCCTCCCAGCCAGAGACCCCATTTCCCAGCCTCCCTTGCAGCTAAGCAGGGCCAGCTGAGCCCTCCCAATGGAACGGGAGCAGAGGCGTTGAGTGCCGCGATGAACGCGACGAACGTGTTGGATGCTCTCCTTCCCATGCCCTCCTTCGTCCCCCTGACTGGAACTGGAGAAAAAGAGGAGCAATTCTGGAAGACAGGTATTATAAAAAGATGAAGCTATCTCACCATCCTGGGTCTCTGGATGAACCCATGCAGCACAGTTGCCCAGCAGCCTGCCCCCGCCGCCCACCCCCCTGACCGGTTTAAGGTTTACGAGAGAAAAATAGACTCCCACCGTATTCAAGTCATTGCATTTGGAAGCAGCTCTTTCCCTGTATAGTCCACACAAAATCAACATCTCTGCCTGAATTAGGTCTAAAGCGTGTCACCTAATCATGCCCATGGCTCCGTGCAACCGTTTCCTAGCTCTGCTCCCCGCCTCGAGACCCAGTCCTCCTCTCCACTCTCTGTTTCACAATGCCAACAGAATGATTCTGAAGCACAGACCTAAAATTGTTACTTTGGGACGTACTTCTTTCAGGTCAAAATATTATAATGGCTTTCTTCTGCATCAAAACTCTAAAGGCAACATTTGCAAGCCTTCATTAACAGGGCACAAGAAGAAAAGTGGAACAGTGAAGAGGTAACAGGAAACCTACAAAGGATCCATGTCAGAAAGAGAGGGAAAGAAAAGTAGAATACATTTGTATACCTGAGGCAAAACTGGCAGAACGGTTAGAAGCCCGATTAGATCAAGCGAAGCCGAGAGATGAAAGGGATTTTCCCCCTACCAAGCACTAACTGGTCCTGCAGGGCTCTGGATGATAAAACAGACATCACCCCAAGTCAGAGGCGGCTCGACCCCCACCGGCAGGTGCTGAGGAGATAATGGAGTCAGCCAAGAGGCAGGAGGGAGTGTCTTTGACTTCATATAAAAGAACCCCAAGAATAGAACTTCTTGGGGATATTTCATCTAAATAACCACGGAGCCTGAAAGCTGCCTACCGTTTACTACCTGGGCAGGAGGTCGTGTGTGTGTTTATCTGAGAAGAGAGTTTCATTATTAATAAATCAGAATCCTGTGACTACTCAGTGCTAAGCCTTCCTTTCATAATAACGCCTCGGATTTGTGAACGTGCTTGCCTTTCTGTTTGGGAACTACTCACAGGATTCAGCGTAAAATGCCTGCGGTAGCTGGGCAGACAGGGCTCTTCCTCACGCACCTCCTGCCCTGTCCAGCCCTGCCAGGGGGCCCCTCCTCGCACCCTGTGCTCCAGCTGAGTTCCAGCTCTAACTTCGCACCACGGCCCCTTCGCTTGCAATGCCCTCTTCAGCCCCATGCCTTCCAAATATTTTCTGGAGGTGACTAGCACCTGTTTATGGCAATGAATGACGAGCCCCTCTATGTGCTCGCCTCGCATATCTCTAACATAAAGACCGTGGTAATTAAAGATCACCTACCCTGTGTCTGGCTCCTTCTTGTGCCCCAATTTAGGTTCATCTAGTTCCTATCTCTTATTCTAGCCACTGATGTGTGGATCATTACTATGCAGACTTGACTAACTTTATGTTAATGCAACAGGCCAGCCCCTGGCCGGGGGCCCTACACTGTTACCTCTCGTGTCCTGTCTTGAACTTCTCTTTCAACACTTGCCCCTCATTTTGTTTAGTTTGTGTGTGTGTGTGTGTGTGTGTGTGTGTGGCAATTTCCTTGGTTCTAAGAAGAATCCTACTAGTAGTTTAAGAGCAGGGTTACCTGGGAGAAAAGTCATCAATCTCATACCTATGTAGAACTTGCCAGAAAGCGACACCCCATCTCCCACCAACTCCTTTTGTATCTACAGCGCTGTCATGTCTCTACCACAGAGAATTGCTAAGGAAATGGTTATGTTTAGGATGTTGTGTGTGAAAAACAGATACATAGTATTGACTCACCTTCTAACTGTTCAGAGAAGAGTGTTAACAAAAAGTGTTGAGGGCTGAGACGTTGCCCAGAAAAAAAAAGGGAGCATAGATTATAAAGCAAATACCATTTGCCAACAACAGGGTATAAAGGAGATAAGGAGGAGCAGACCTCCCATCTGTGAGGGAGGACAGCACGGATTCATGACTCTGGGCTCACACAGCAGATAACAGACAACAGAGAGAACAAAAACTTGAACCTCCTAGGGACGCCTGGCTGGTGCTGTCGGTTAAGCCTCCGACTCTTGGTTTCAGTTCAGATTGTGATCTCAGGGTCCTTAGATCGAGTCCTGCGTGGAGCTCTACACTCAGCATGGAGTCTGCCTGAAACTCTCTGCCCTACCCCGCTTCTGCTCTTCTGTGTGTCCACCAAAAAATGAACCATCCCACATGGTTCCCTATGAGCTGCCTCCACCTGGAACTGGGGTGATGCAGGGCAACATCCCTATATGTCCCTGTACCTTCTGTGACCACTACAGACCTATACGTACTTGTCACCATCTGGGTTCCTCGTCCTGTAAACCAAGGCTCAGAGAGATCATATCCCTGCACTTCCACGCTGCCTGCCCTTCTCTCTCAGCCTGTTTGTTTTCTGTTACGCAGAGAAGAAATAAACAACCACCTAAAGAGGCAGAAATGGTTTGGGGCAAAATTACTTGTCACAAAGGGAATAATCAGAGAGAGTATTCGTTATTCAAACCCAATACCACACAGAACATGCAAAGACTAAGGGTCCAAAAGGAAAGTGTTCTGAAGGCACTCAGCTGTGCGGAAACCATCTCTCTGTCCAGGCCTCATATAACCTGCTGTGAATGCCACTTTTCTGAAGAAGCAGTCCGTATCTTTTCATAGCGGTCTTTCTTCTAACTACAAAACAAAGAAATGTGTCTATGGGGGCACATTTTACTTTACTCTCCATTCGTCTTTGTTTTCCATTTTGAGTTGGTCCATTTGAAGCAGGGCCTGTTGTGAACCTGTCTACTTCCACGCATTTGTCTTGAGGGGGCGCAAAGAGGAGGAAAACGGCATTTCAGTCCCTTTGAGGAGATGCTGATGCTTCGTTTCGTTTCTGCGGTGACGAACACTGCACCTATCTCCACAACTGTGTTCTTCACGCTTTGAGGTATAAAACCCTAGGAAAAGCTGGTGGGAGCTATGGATCCCAGCCGCAGAAAAAAATGCACAAAAAATACTGAAAACAATCTCAGTGGCATCACCTTTCCCTTGAAGCCCATCCAACAAGAGCATAGGTCCACAGGCAAGACCTTCTCTCTGCTAGCCTGCTTTATTTTTCTGTCTCTCTGGGTTTTTTGTTTTTTACTCCAGATCAGGTCTAGACAGAGACCCTTAGTAACGATACGGTAGATGACTCAGCAGGTGAGAGAAAAAAGAGACGCATCCCAGGCCTCTATTCTACCGTCTTCAGCTTAGAGTCTGATGTTTTGCTGAGGCCAGGTCTCACACCTAGTATTTAGACAGTGTGGCTCCACAAGCAATCCCAAAGAACAAGGTAGTAAGCAGTCAGTAATCACTAGGGTAGCCCTTGGTGGGATTTTGCACTTGTAGTTTCTTAGGGAAAAAAAAAAAAAAAAAATTCTTCAGCGGATCTTTGCATGGCTGCGTCCTTGGCATCAGCTGCTCTCGGTTCAAATGTCATTTCCTAAAAGGGTGGGTTCCTAACCATCCTAAGTAGCTCCCTCGCCAATAAAGCCAGCCTCCAGCACGCGACCCTGTTTAGAGTCTTCAAAATGCTTTTACCACTACCTGAAATTATTCTTTATTGCTGTTTTTATCTTGCTAAATGTTTATCATCCTAACTAGAATATAAATTATACAGGACAGATTTCTGTCTGCAACATTCTTGGCTCTATCTTCAGCCTTTACAACAGCACCCAGAGCCCAGGAGGCCCTCACAAAACATTTGACTTCATGAATGTGATGGAACCAAACTGCTGATCAGAAAGAGTTTCATCTGTGACTTTTACAACTACACTTCTCTACAAGCGTGTAGCTCATTACAGGTATTGGAGGACCTGTGTACCAAACCCAACAATACTTCTGATGGGAATGTTTCTAAAATGTGCAATTGTCACTGTATTTCTGCTCTGTCATTTTTCACAGGTTTCAAATGTGTCATAAAACATTACTGGGTCAGGGACCATGCAGGCCACCAGATGGTTGTGAATGATTTATTTCCTTGATTTCAGACTCCTGAAGAAAGATCGCAGGAAGAAAGCCAGTTCTTATCTCTGAGCTTACAGAATAGGAAAGATAAAAGGGACCTTGAAGGTCATCTAGTCCAGATCCACTTTTAATTTAAAAACCCATTCTACCCACCAATGACATGGTTATCTGACCTTGACTTTAATATTTTTAGTGATGAGACACTCATTATTTTACAAGAGAACCTGTGTCACAATCGGACGGATTTTGATGAGCAAGGTCTTCCTTCTATTGATTCAAAATTTCCTTCCTCTAGCGTCTGGCCCTTGGAGCAACAATGAGTAAGTCTAGTTCCTGTTCTGAATGATGAACTTTGAAATATTTGAAGACATCTAAAATATCTCCCCTTAGTATTTGCTACTTCGGAACAAGCAACATAAATACCTCCAGCTGTCCCTCACTTGCCCCTCCCTGCTACACCCCTCATCTTCCAGGTGGATGGTCTCTGGGCACTCTTCAATTAGGAAACATATGTTCTCCAGGGCAAAATAGAATTAAGTCTTATTTTTAATGATGGATTTAATTGTACTTGTGCCATAAAGCTACTAAGTGATCCACTTTGGTAAGTCAACTATGCATATAATTATGCACTATATTATTACCAATACCAGCATCTGTTATTAATTATAAAATGTAAAAGCAGACTTACTCTGATATAATGAACCTCCATCTCTGTGGGAAGTCTGTCTACAGAACATCTCGTAACTGACCATGCCAGCTTGCTACTGAAAGTCTTTTGATGAAAATATGAAAAAGCCTTTCAAATAGTCTGGTTCCTCAACTTGCCTGCACACAATCCTTTGGCTTCTTTCAATCTCGAAATTCATGGAATAAGCAATTATAGACAGCCCCAAAGTAAGGCATTCCAGGACAAATACTACTCGTGGAAATAATCTAAGACGAACTAGTAAAAACGAGTTGCACTTTTACAGCAAGAAAATTTTATCAAATGTTGAATTGAATGCTTTTCAACTAAACAAAGTACAATCAAAGTGACTCTGTCCATATTCAGACTTTATGGGAAGATCTGGTAAATGGATTCATGTTTTGCCATTCTTATGATCAATGCCAGTTGTAATCATATTATCAGTATTAATCACTAAAGAAGGTAGAGATTATTAGATATAGTGGTGTAGCCCAGTGATTTCCCATATTGACTTGCCATTCCTAAAAACTAACAAAAGTTGATACTAGGAAAGTCGGTAAGTTTCCATTCACATCTATACTGTGAGCATCTGTGTCTTTAAAACCTAGTGGTGAGATATAATACATTTGAATATCCACAATTATGTTTGCATTTAATAATATTTTGGAAATATTAAGCAATGTTTTATTGTGTTTTCTGTTTTCTGGAATGAACAGGGATTTCACTGTTGAACTTGTTAGTTGACTGTCCTTATTTCAGACTTTGAGAAGAAAAGACGTAGCATAATCACGGAGAACTCAGAGACATTAACCCAATAATTCTTTGGTTATCTTTTCAAATAAACAACCTGAGTAATTCAGTTGTTTCAACAATTTTTGTTATGAGTTGAGCTGTGTTTCCCCCAAATGCATATGTTCAGGTCCTAACCCCCAGAACCTCAGGATGTGATCTTATTTGGAAATGGACTCATCGCAGATGTGATTAATTAAGTGGAAATTGTACTGCAAAAAGTTAGTTCCCTAAAGCAATAGGACTGGTGTCCATAGGAACAAGGTGAAATCTGGGGGCACACAGAAACAGGGAGAATTCCACGTGAATGTGAAGAGATCGGGGTGATGCTTCTACAACCAAGGAAGAGCAAAGATTGCATCCAACAACCAGAGGCTGACAGATGGGCACAGAACTGATTCTCCTCATCCCCCTCAGAGGGGAGCCAAGCTTGCTGACACCTTGCTCTCAAGCCTTCGAGCCTTCAGGACCACGAAGCCACAAAGACCTGCTGTTTAAGTCACTCACTTGGTGACACTTTGTTACAGCAGCCCTAGGAAACTAACACAATTCTGAATCTCTTAAAAAACACTTGGCACACTTCTCTGTGGCATGTCTTCGGAGCCCAAAGCACTTTATTTTGGATATGCTTAACGCGGCGTAGTCTTGTCCTCTGAGACGAATTTTTTAACAGCCAAAAGCTACTCATATCTGAGATATAAAGAAGATGGATGATTTGTGTACGTAATCCACCATCTTTTTCAAATAATTCACACCATAAATTAATGAAAGTGATTTCTGTGCAACTCTGCAACTGATTTTGGCAGCCTAAAAGATGTTTTGAACAATAATAGTATTTCTAGGGGAAAATGTATAACGTCCTAAGGTCTTGAGATAGGTATAAAAATGCATGTTTTATAAATCATGACATTCTGTTTTAAAGTTTCACTCTTCATAGCTTATTATATATATATGTGTGTGTGTGTGTGCATGCGTGCACGTGTAGGTATGGATGACATATTATGCAGTAGGAGTTGTTATTTTATAGTAAGCCAGAGGTTTTCAATACTGTTTTCTGATATCCAGATGCCTGACTGGAGATGTTTCTGGGACATGATCCCAGCCCTTCAGCCTGAGAGCTTCCTTCCATCTGATTTGCATTTTGCCCTTCCATTCTAGCTCGAGTCTGCAATGAAATTTTCTGTAATGTGACCATGTCTTATATCTGCATTGCCTCATACAGAAGCTGCTAGTCTCAAGTGGCCTTTAAGCATTTGAAATGTAGCTATTTCAACTAAGGAAATGACATTTTCATTTAATTTAATTTTGATTTAAATAGCCACGGGTAACTACTGGCCGCTGTACTGGATGGTATAGTTCTAGATTTTAGTTTGAATTCAGATTCTACTGCTAACGAAGTTCAAAAACTCACCACTAAAAATGGAGGACTAGGAGAACTTCTGCTGATAAAGGAATCATTGATGATTTGGATAAATTCTCCCAGAAAACACAGATATGGAACTTTCTTGAGCATGTGATGACTGATTTTAAACCCAGTAAGCGTCTAACTCCGTTCAATCTGCCCACTAAAACTAACATCGCTGTTCCTTATTAGCCAGTAGGGGGAACTGAAGAGTAGAGGACAGCATTTTCCCTGGAGAGCCGTATTTAATATTTTTTTCCCCCTACATATGTTTTAGTGGAGGCCCTAAAATACATATCGTGTTTGGGAACTGCCAGCCTTGTCTTCCTGAATATGCAGAGTTCTTTATATACTCCTCAGGGACCTGTTTTCAAAGGATCCCTAGGAGGCAAGAGAAACTGGTTCTAGACAATACAGTTTAAAACCCAGTTGATTCTAAACATGGTCTTTCCCAATTTCCTTTGTTCACATGTGATAAGGTTCGGATTTTTATACTGGTTTTTAGCTTTGTCCTGTTTCTCCACATACCAGAGAAAAATTTCAAGGGTCTTTGTCTTTAGAAGAAGAGAATTTCATGGCCATGTTGTTGGTCCTTTATTTAAAAGTCATTATAAGAAAACTCGTACACGTGATACGTCAACCACATACGGCCTTACCTCTTGATAAAGGTCACTGAGATCTTCCTGGTGGGCCTGTTTGGAGCACCCTGGGAATTCCCTCACACAACAGGCATCCGGGGGCCAGTCCATCTCCGTCATTTCCAGCCAGTCAGTGAAATACACCACTCCACAGCACTTAAACTGCGAAAGAATGGTCAGGCTCAGAAACTACACAAATATTTGCTTAACTTACAGAAGATTAAACATTAGATTTCTTAAATTTTTGTACCCAGAGCTAAAACTCATTTCTGTCATCACCTAAAGATATGTGTACATTCTATACTGACAACAGAAATGTGGCAAAGGGCTCCATAGCAGAACAATTCTGAATAATGCTCATAACCCAAGAAATCAGATGAGGCGTGGCTGAGTCTCCCCCAACTGTACACTCCTCTATAAGTGATCATATAGCAACAGAGTCATTATGCACAGTAACGATTAGCTGGATTATTACATTTCTCATTAAACCTCTGGCCACGAAAGAACAGGTGATCAATCTGTTTGTGTATCACCTACTTACCAATTTAATTGCTTAACAAATTCAAAGATTAAAAGTTTTTGTAATCTCTGGAGAAAGAGTTGTTGACCAAACCCACACATCACAAAAATTACCCAACTTGAA
Organism: Mellivora capensis; assembly: GCA_004024625.1. Classification (NCBI taxonomy): domain Eukaryota; kingdom Metazoa; phylum Chordata; class Mammalia; order Carnivora; family Mustelidae; genus Mellivora; species Mellivora capensis. Next base: position 75,244 of record PISX010004842.1, on the reverse strand, counting down.
TTCATTAACCAGTAGATTTTAAAAAATGTTTGAGATACAAACTAGGGTTTGGTAAACACATTTTTATTTAACTGAATGAGAGTCTTGAAATAAAGTATTGTATTCTCTTACCATAAATCCCAAAGAAATAATGTGCCTTTAGCTTGAATAAAATTGGATTTAAGAAAAACTACACTGTCTTTTGTTCTTTTTTGTCTCATTTCACCAAGTTTTAACAAAAACTTTCTCTGGTCAAAGTTTAGAAACACTGCTTAAGGACATATGTAGATTAGATTCAGAATAATTAACTATGATAATTTTCTGCCCTTGGGTAGAGGGAGTTACTCTTCCATATAGTCAAAAACAAGAACTCTGGGCAATCACTGAGAAGAACTTTGCCAAGAGTGACTGGCTCTACAAATTATGTAGCCCCACAGACCAATCTGTGTCCAGGATTAACACCGTATCATAAAATATCACAATCCACCATTTCAAAGTCCAACTAAAATCAGCTATGGAGAATTCTGAACTTCTTGTGTAAAATGAAACAAAGAAAATACGAAAAATGATTTTATATGTTTCATTTGGCTAAATATCTAATTTTTAAAAGGAAAACACCATCTTAAGAGAACTATAAATGATGAACTACTGGTGTTATGAGTAATACTAAAATTTTCAGAGAAACATTTTTTATATTTTTGGTATTCTCCTTTTATAAACTTGCTCTAAAAGCTACAGACATGCCATAAACATCACACATTAACTCAAACATAATTTAACATCATGCATTTTACATAAGTCATTGAATATCCATAAAAAACATATGTGGTTAAAAAGACTTCACTTTCTAAAAATCATAAACTACTACATTTCCAAGTCAGGCTTTTCAAGTCCTTGCACTCAGAGAACACCTACTTCTCTCATTTCCTCAGGACAAGTGTTTTCCTATGTTGATGACAAAAGTAGAGTTCTTGGAACTCATAATCCATCCACAATAGAACAGCCCATTTATCTGGCCTCGTCAGGAAATGAGGTGCTCCACAGAAATGATTTTTCCAAATAACTTAAGCATATCATGTTCAGTGCCAGATTTTTTTTCTTTTAATAAGTCACTGAGATATTTTTTTGCTTGTTACATAGTTGTTTTTCTTTGTCAACAGAAGAGAGTAGATTGGCAGTGAAATTTTCCCTATAACTCCCCTATGTGAACCCACTATTATGCCACACACATGGCCATGGTCTACATCTCCTTGCAGTTTTCCCACATTCCTTAAAATCACATTATGAGATAAAGCCATTCTTGCTAGCATCGTGTCAAACTGGAAAATACCACCACCATTTTACCTACAGTGGAAGTGAGGTTTTCAAACAACTTGTAGAGACCAGACTAGGGTGTGGCAGAGCCTGTTTATTTCAAAGCTGGTTCTCCAACCATTAAGTTAAAATAAACAAGTAAATACATTTTTAAAAATCAGTTTTTTAGAAAGATATTAAAGAAAGATCCCTAGGGCTCATACGAGAGTCCTTGACAGTGAGGTACATGCCCAGAAGTGCACTGAAGGAGTCGTCAGGACAACTGGGGCCTGATGAGGTCACCTTTAGCTCTACAATTTATTGCGGGAGCCAGGTGTTGTGGGCTGAACTGTGTTCCCCGCCCCCAAAATTCATGTTGAAATTCTAGCTCTCAAAATGTGACCATATTTGGAAATAGGGTCTTTACAGAGGTAATTAAATTAAAACAAGGTCACAAGGATGGGCTCTAATCCCATATGATGGATGTCCTTATAAGAAGAAGAAATTTGAACACAGACACATATAAAAGGGAGACAGTCTTCTCCTTGTGACTACACAAGGAGAAGACTGCTCTCTACAAGCCCAGGAGAGAGGCCTCCAAAGAAATCAGCTCTGCACACCTTGATCTCGGACGTCGATCTTCCCAAATTGTGAGATGACACATTCCTGTTGCTTCAGCCCCCCAGTCTGTGATCATTTGTTTTGGCCGCAGCCCTGACACACTAGCACGAGAGGCTTTTCGTTCAGGGTGCCCAGAGGTCATTCATCATCCTCCTTTTGTGTGAAATGGGTCTATGATATGGAGGAGGGAGCTTACCACACAATAAAGCTAAAAACATATGTACTATCATTTGCAATGTTATACATTGTCTATCTAGATGGAGCCCCTTGAAAAAACTTCCTTTGTTGTTTTCACCTGGATTATCATGGTCTACATCAGAAATCCCAGAAAATAAAGAAAATCTGAGCAGCTTCTACCCAGGGCAATAGCTGAACACAGCTTACTATAAATTCCCTAATGTCTCACCTATTTTCCCTTCATGTTGTTTTTAGTACAAATGAACGGTAAACAAACAAAGCCAGGAAGCATTTAAATAAATAGGAAATCTGTGTTACAATGATAATTTTCACCATCTCAACAACTGTAACACAAAGAGCCAGATTTGGCCATTATCCTGGACTGAAACCTCTGCCCATATCCCAGATAGAGTAACTGGGCAGAGAGTGGGATATCCATCCTGTAAGACACTGACTCTCACATGTCTTGTGTCTCAGCTCAAAATGATGGGAAAGAAACAGGTATACTTGGCCACCCAGGAATCTCCAATCACAAGGAAACTGCTTGGGAGAAGAGCTTGGTTTGAAGCCATACTAGTGGTGAACTTCAAATCACCAGATTTTTAAAATCTACATATAATCTGTGTTTGAGAAGATGAGTGGATGCAGGGCTCTATGGAAGTTAGGAAGAAAAGCAAAAAGAACCTATGCTTTATCATGCTATCGCCAATAACCATAAGCTAAATGAGATCAAACTCACAATCCCATTTAATCTTCTCAAAAACCCAAGGAGGCAAGTACCGGTCTTATCCCTATTTTACAGATGACGAGACTGAGGCTGAAAGAAGCTAAGGAAATTATAGAAGTTCATGGACTAGTAAGCAACAGAGCCAGAATCAGAACCGAGATCTTTCTGACTAGAAAACTCATACTTTTAATGATATACTGATGCTTAATTCACAAATGAGAGCCAGTATTTTTAAAAAAATTGTAGCTGTTTAAAATAAAGACAGCTCTAAAAGTCATGAAAAATTATCTCTTCAAATAAAACTTGGATATTTATCAAGAAATGCTCAGAAAGAGGAAATTTCACAGTAGTTTAGCAAAATGGCTTTTAAGAAATTCTTAAAATATACGTGGACCACGTGAAATGAAGAGGAAATGGTATACACAGGAAGAAAAGCAGGGCATGGTGTCCTTAAGGAATTTCTCAGTAAAGAATTACATCAGTGGTAACTGAATCACTGGCTTAACTTTTCAGCTCAGAGAAAATGACCAAAGCCAAAGTTTGGAGCATTTGTTTTGAGGGTATGCCATTTATTCCATACCCTCAACCTCAGAAGTTGTAGCGCTTACCTCTCTCTGGAAAAAATTCCAAGCGTGAGTAAGCCACCGGTATCTAGGTAAGCCATAATTTGTCATTCTGGCTTTCAAAGTGACCATATCTGACCACTGAACCGGGACCTGGAGATGACAAACAAAATATCAACAACTGGAACATACAAACACACACATTCAGACACACAAACATTCCCATATTCACAAAAATAATCGCTCACCCACTCATATGCATACTTGGAATGTATTGCAATTAACAAATACTATTTTAAAATTTGTATTTGTTTGCGGCCTAAATTAAGCTCAAGGTTATTAGCTATTTATGAAACAATCTCTATGAGTAGATGTTTGCAGTAAATGAGGAAGTTCTTTACATTAAGCAAAGAAAAAAAAAATAAAATCATTTAATGCCAATGTCAAGCTGAAGGAAATCACAAAACAAGCAGTTTACTGAACATCCTACATGTTTGGCTAAAGAGCTCCTCGTAACAAATGATCCCTGCCCAGAAATGCCCTTGGATCTGATTTCATAATGCTATGGAGTCAGTCTTTGAAGGGACTGCAGGGCGGCCTGGGTGGCTCAATCAATTAAGCATCTGTCTTCGACTCAGGTCATGATCCTGGAGTCCTGGGATGGTCCTAGGATGGTCCTGGGATGGTCCTGAGACGGAGCTCCCTGTCCTGCTCCCTGCTCAGCAGGGAGTCTGCTTCTCCCTCTGCCTCTCTCCATGCTCCTGCTCTCTCTCTCTCTCTCAAATAAATACATGAAATCTTCCTAAAAAATGAAGTGACTGCAGATTGTAGTACCAAAAATAAAGGGATAAGAATTAAGAAAGGAAAGAATTCAGCTCAAGTCATGCCTCGTACTGGAATATGTGTGCAAATATCTTTCCCAAAATTGGATTTGGGATGCATGCTAGAAATTTAGGAAGAATGCCTCACAAATTAAAGCACTTTTTGTGCTTCTAGTCCCACGTCACCGAGCACCGTGTCCCTTAACAGAAAATCCAGTCAGCGCATCACGTGGTGCTTTATCTCCAGTGCCCTGGGGGGAAACTAACGCATACACATCCTCGTCTCACCACACATGCGGTATTATGTTTAGAATGCGTAACTGGGAAACTGGACAGATATCCATATCTGATGTATGTGGTAATACAGACCAGGCTTAGCCAAGCAAGCCTGACACTAATTTAAGATTAGGACTATTTTGCAATCTTATTTTAAAAATAGCAGTATCAGTAGAAGTAGCTTAAAAATTCCTGACCACAAAAGTCTTTTATTGTTTTCCTTTGTTAATTCTCTTTTTTATTACAAAAGAAAACATGGTAACACTTGAGCACACAACTTTGCTCCTTTAGCCTGACTGTGTGTACTTCAGGTTCACATGGTTTCAACAAAGTTCAGGGAACTAACCAAAATTCAAGCTCTTCACTAGAAGTTATTATTTCATATCTCTTTGAGTATATAAAATTGGAAATGAAGTAAATCTCTAGAAGTCTATAATCTGAAACAGTTAATATTATTGACAGATTTTTCTGAAGAAGGAATCATGAATAGGAGGTGACCACGTATAAACAACAGAAATAACGGGAAACAGACTGAAGTCAAATCTCTTGATTTCGTTATTAGAATAGTCTTATTATAAATTTTATTTTACAAAGTAAATATAAGTTGTTTCCCTCTTGTAACCACAATTGATGTGAGACCAAATATGGCAAGAAACAGAGGAGATCACTGAGGTTCTGGCACAAAATACTGTGATTTGGCCATGAAGGAAAACACACACTTACTGGCTTCTTGCATGGAACAGCTAAGAGCACAAAGCCCATTCTATGCAAAGGCTGGGTTCTGCAAAATTTGGCAGCTAATAAACTTTAATGGCACTTTTCATTCACACTGCTATTAGTGCAAAAGCAATAAAAAAATTCTGACAAACTTTTCTTCCAAAGAACCATTTTCCACATTTCCCTTGGAAACAGCCCCAACAGCCCTTGCTTTCTCCCGGTGACTTAATGGGGGAGATTTACATAAGCAAACAGTGGTGTATGCACTCAACTGAAATGGCAGCGTGTATCCATTTAGTACCACCATGATACCTGGAAGATGGTCCCCTAACTGAATAGAAGAAAGTATCTTCTAGAATTATATTATATTAGAATCAAAACATTTCCTTTCAAATCCCTTAAATTAATTCATTTCATATTTGTTGTAATTTGGGAGATTTATCAAATAATGATATGACAGGGGCATCTGGGTGGCTCAGTGGGTTAAAGCCTCTGCCTTAGGCGCGGGTCATGATCCCAGGGAGGATCCCCCCATCGGGCTCTCTGCTCAGCAGGGAGCCTGCTTCCCCCTCTCTCTCTGCCTGCCTCTCTGCCTACTTATGATCTCTGTCTGTCAAATAAATAAAAAAATCTTTAAAAAAATAATAATGATATGACATAAAAGCTATACAAACCGTTTCAAAATCCACAGAAAGTAAATTCCTTTCTAAATCCCTTTTAATTATCAAAAAAAAAAAAAACCATAAGGAAAAGCTGTAGTGAAGGATCAGGGACTAATTCGAGGACTATTATCTATTGCTTGAATGTCAAGGAGATACATGTACTTCCTGAAAACAAAAAAAATTAGAAGCGACCATCTTTTTATCAATATAACCCAGAAACGGAGTCTGGAGCCACCAACTACTCTTTCACTCCCCGAAATATATGATGTTTCTAGGGATGGAGTGAAAATATGATTCTCAAAGACAGCAAGAACATTCCTATTTTAACAGGAGATTTCATTTTGAAGAAAGCTTTTAACTTTATTAAACTAGTCAGAACCTGCCCTGCCTTTTCAATTTTTAATAGAAAAAAAAATCATAAATTCTCTCTTCTTACTAAGAGTTGTCAGACATGGATGGGAAGCAGGAGTGTTTTCAGGTAGGTTCAGATGGGTGGCAGCGCCTAAGCATCATTTCCATGCAAATTAGAGTATGCAAAGTACTCATTAGTCTGTAATTACCGCTTAGCATTCAAAACCGTCTCACAATACAGTAACAGATTCACCGCAGTATCGGTACCGGTACTGAGAGGACTTCACTTCCAGTACTAAAATGCCTCTCTGAAACAAATACAAAATGATCTCCCTCTCTTCTTGAAAGCTTCTACACGTTCAATGTCAAAGGTTCATCTGGGGAACTTGTCACAAATGTGAATGCCCCGTCCCTACCCCTTCTTCCTCTGCCTCCCCTCTATTCTGATTCTGTCCTGTAACAGTCCAAGGACTTCTTGTTGAAAAACTTCACCTTCCCCAAACAGAATTACTCTGTGGTGCTTAGAGGAGACAAACCTGGCCTGCCAGGTGAGAGCAGCCAGCAGACAGACATGCAAAGGGGCTCAACTTCACGGGTGACAGATGCACCCACTGTCACCTGTGAAGCGGGCAAACATTAAGAAAGTCATCGCGCCCTGTGTGAGCGGAGGTAAGGAGTGAATGCTACACCCAGCGGGGCGGGTAAAATCCCCTGTCCTTGCCCATTCTCACATTGCTCTGAAAGTTGATTTCAATTCCTAAAATGAAAGAGAAAAATGCTTAAGAGCTGTTTTCATGTAGCCAAGTCTCAAACTCTCAGAGTGTTTCCAGGCTGAAGTAAACACACAGCAACTCTTCAAATAGACTTCTTCTTCAAGGAATTTGGCTCAGCTTGTTGGGAACAGAAAATTCATGCTTCCTAGTCATCAGAATACAGCTGAGGTGGGCATTTTATAGAGGCTTACATGTAGACTTTCAAGCTTTCCCAGATCTTGTTGTGAACGCGAATCTTTCCTGTTATATACTCAGAAGTTGGAAAAATTATTTTAGGACATGTATTATTTCTGGTCTATTACATCGATGTTTTAACGACCTGTGGAATTAAAGACATACAGTACAGCAAATAAAATTATACAAATTATGATTTGGAACTACGCTTTAGACACAGACAAGAAAGTGTTCATTTTCAGAAATATTGGGACCAGCATTGTTATTATACAGGGTAAACATTCAAATTAGAGGCACTGGGTGCCTCAGTGGATTGTGCCTCTGACTTCTGATCTAGGCTCAGGTCTTGATCTCCTAGTCATGAAATTGACCTCACTTTGGGCTCCTCTCTGGGCATGGAGCCTACTTAAACAAACAAATAAACAAAAAACCATTCAAAATCACAACCATGTGCCTGAATAACTCCAAAGTATATGATTCAAAAGGCTGAACTGAGTATTGTTCCAGATCGTGACTATACCCCACTTTGAACTCACCATAATTTCCTGCTCATATGTCCAAACACCACATGCCAGTTCCACGCAGAAAATGACAAGCAAACTTCCAAAGTACTGCAGAAGAACAAAAAATTAATGCTGTTAGGATAGAATCAAAATAAAATACGGCCATCAGAGACAAGCTAAATATTATTCAGCGTTGTTTACCCAAAGGACAAGTAAACAGAGACACATATTTAAGAAGCTCCCTTGGGAGGAGAGGAGAAAAGTGTCCACCAACTGAAAGAAATCTACAGGTTATATCTGATACTCACTGAAATGGAACATTTGACTAGTGCTCTATTTATCAAGTACTTTCATAATTCATTCCCTCAAGGACCTCATGAAAGGGATAGGACTACCTCATTTTACAAATGACAAAATTAATGCAAAAAGTAGACAATGTGAGTTGCTCAAGAATGTGCATAGTAAATTGGGGGGGGGGTTGCTAGAGCTTTATGGCTGTGTTCTTTGTGCCTCATGCACCTCGACCCTTCTCCGGTTGCAGAGGTACCTTGCAGAAATAAACAGTAGAAGTGTGGGAAAGAATGAGCTCCCTGAAAGTTCTCTTCACTAATACTGGCAGAAAAAATGGCATCATGGATCTTCTGCTCCTTTTATGTCACTGGGTCAGGGTATGGGTACCTGGTAGTGATGATTATTGACAAACTCCCTTGACTGCAATGACATCTCCCTTAAGGGCAGGAAATTTACTGTCACAAAGTGGGTGCACAGTAAGTATTTGTTACTTAAATGATAAATGAAAACAAAGCGGAGTGATAGCCTAGTAGAAGGCTAGCAGCTGCCTTGGGCTGTGTGATCTTTCCGAAGGTAGTTTTTAAGATGAGTCAGTAAAGACAAGAAGGCAAGGCTGATAAGATTGGTGCAGAAGCAATCCAGGAAGTGGAAATACCAAGTGCCAGGCCACCTTCTGGGTCAAGCCAGTTAGTGAAGAACTGGGAGGTAACTAGAGCACACAAGGGTGTGGGATGGGCACAGGGAGTGTAAGGAGATGAGAATGAGAAGTATAAAGAGGCAGATCTCCAGGGGCAGTAGAAAGGACTCTGGCTTTTATTCTAAGTGTAATCAAAATCCAGCAGCACGTAACACAGTCTGACATACATTATAAAAACATAACTCTGGCGGTTTTGTAAAAAAAAAAAACAAACAACCTGTAGGAAAGCAAAGATGTGATCAGGGCAACTAAGTGAAAAATTGCTGAGCTAGGACGGCAGCAGGGAAATGGGGGGGGAGGGGAATGGACTGATACTAAGATTGTGAGCTGTCTGGGGCGCCTGGGTGGTTCAGTGGGTTGAAGCCTCTGCTTTCGGCTCAGGTAATGATCCCAGGGTCCTGGGATTGAGCCCCACATCGGGCTCTCTGCTCTGCAGAGAGCCTGCTTCCTCCTCTTTCTCCCTGCCTGCCTCTCTTGCCTACTTGTAATCTCTCTCAAATAAATAAATAAAATCTTTTTAAAAAAAAAGATTGTGAGCTGTCAAAAACGTGAACGCTGAGTTTCTTTGCTCATTATTTTTGCCCCAAACGGGGAGGGAGGTATAAAAGATCTAGAAAATTGAGCTGATTTTCTACTACTTCTGGGAGATATCCCTATGATTTAAAAACATAAATCACTGCTATTAGTTTTAATTTGCTTCTTTCATATAAAGACAGAAATAATATAGAAATGGCTGCATAATGTCTCAGAAACTAACACACTGAAAATAAAAACTGGCTCAAAAGATAAAGTAAGATTTTCTTAAGGGTAGCCCACTTTATAAGCACTTTGATTTTCAACATATGCAGTACTCTTGGTCAGCTTCAATCTATCACATCTCATTGCCTTACTTTAAAGATTTTTGCCTTAAAATGATGATTAGAAGAAATTTTGTGAACACAGCACTCCAAGTCAGGTTTTCTCCAAACCGTCTTTCATGGTTTATTTAAGAGATTTCTAGATACGAACAATACTACATGCACACCATAGGTTACAAAGAGACCAAATATTCAATAACTGTATGCTAGATGCATTTTTTTCCCACCTTTGATAAGACCCTACCAGACAGTAAGACTTCAGAGAAAAATTACGCCATTGGATAGTTTTATTTTCCCAAATCCCTAATCTATTTTTTTTTTTCAAAATTGATGTTTGGTTATGATGAAAACCAAAGCAGCCCCCAAAAGGCACGACATCCCGAAAATAAAAGACAGACATGGCCGCTGCTGGTCAGGAGAGAACTTTACTATGCCTTGGGGATCACCATGCAGCGTTCTGGATTGCTTTTATACCCTTGTAAGTCCCACTTGAGTCACTTCTCTTGTTTCTCACCTCCTGGAGTCACTGGGCAGTTTATGACGTCTGTACTGCCGAGGCAGAAGGGCCCCGAACGCAGAAGTTAAGGGCGGAGTGCCCAGACTTAAGCAATACTGCAACACCTGAGTCGCTCTGCCGGGAAGCCGTACACTGACGACATGCACGACAGCACCTCTCATTTATTGCGGCGAGCTTTGCCATGGCTTAGCAACACCATAATTTAGGCATCCCCAGGAACGCATAAAATACACATAACTAAAACAATCTCTCATTAAAACCCCAAAACCGAGGGGTGCCCGGTGGTGCGGTTGGTTGAGCATCCTCTCCAACCCCTGGTTTGGGCTCAAGTCCTGATCTCAGGATTGTGAGATTGAGCCTGCCCCCGGGCCCACCTTGGGCTCCCAGCTCAGTGCAGAGTCTGAGATTCTTTCTCCCTCTGCCCTGCCCCTCCGCACTCATGCACACTCTCTCCCTCCCTCTCGAATAAATAAATCTTATTTTAAAAAAAAACAAACAAACTCAAAACTAAAATTACCCATCATGGGAAGGAGGGTGTCCGTATAAGTTGGACACCCCTTTAACTCTGGGAAAATTCTAAAATGATTTTATCGTTCAGATTTCCGGTGATGTCATCTGATGCAAGTTCTTCCATATAAAGCAGTTCTTCTGTCTTTCTTCTACTTATACTCAGAAGCACAGATTTATTTGACCTTCAGATTGAATATACACATTTTAACCATGTTTAAAACTTTCTTGGACCAAATCAAATCTAAAATTTAATTCAAATCATAAATATATGAATATGGATATATATATATATATTTTTTCAAACGATGCTACAGCTTTGTGGTCAGCTGCCCTTGCTTTGTTGTCATTGTGCTGGCCTCCCACATCCAGTCTTCTAAGTCCAAGGAAAACATTACATGCCAAATCCATTGTTAACACGACATATAGAGATCAACTTCATTTATTCCTACTTTTTCTTTTCCAATGAGCTCCAAGGCCTCGATGGTCATCCTCATAATGATTATAGCCCAGAGATTCACTCTGTCACTTTTTCATTTAAGGGCTGGATCTAAGCAGGCATCTGTTCATTCATAGTTTGAACAGAACAAAGCCCCCAAAGAAGAGAGCAACAGCTCCCGCTGACCTCTGCTAAGGTATAAGGCGCACACACTACGGTATGTGTTCCTGCAAAGCCATCCGTCGTCCTCGACAGTATTGGGAACATGTACATATCTCTCCTAACGGTGTCAGCCTGTGCCTCCCACACTTCCCCCCTGCGCACACACCTGGGTGAGACGGTCTCTGCCATCTAGTTTGCAGACCAATCTGCCCCTCTCGTCTCCTTGGGTGCTATCCTTCCTGAATGGTGGGGAAAGCTCAGAATTTGGTGTTGGAAGACTGAAGTCCAAAGCCAGGTCAGAACACACTCTGTGACTTTGTGTGAATCATTAAATTGAATCATTAAATTGGCCCGGCTTCAGTTTGCTCGTCTGTGTACCGAAGATAAAAATAAAGCCTTCTTCGCTATTACCATCAAGGCTGATGGGATACATGGGAAAGTGGTTTGCATTTTTTTTTTTAATTTAAACCTGTAAAACATATACAGATGCTATTCTGAACCGTTGTGTGCAGTGCAATCCAAAGTGGACTTGTCCTCTCTTCTCCTACAGAGAACCTGCATCCCCACAAAGTGACCAGGTCTCTGCCTCATCGTCATTCTCCAGCATTGCCTCTCTGGTTCTTTACCACTTTCCTTTTGTCCTTCCCCCTGTGTAGCAGCACTCCCCTGTCTGCTGTGCACCAGGCTTCAGAGGCTTTGGCTTTTAAACCAGCTGGCTGCCTCACACACAGGTCACAGAACTTAACTGCCAGACCATGGGTTCTGCCTGGCAGACATCTTGTTCTTAAACATGATTTTATCCCCAGCAAGCACCTATCTCTAAGCAGCACCTGTCACGCAGCAAGTTGTCAATGAATGTTTGGTGGAAATAATGATCAGTTTACCGATGAGAAAGAGTTCCTCGAGATTCTCTAATTTGAACTGAGCTTCCTGCTCACACTGAACTCCCTTTGACTTCTGCTCACACATTTAAAGAAATCTGAAATATTGCCTCTCTGTTTTACTATTTTTTTTCCTCTAGTTTTACTATTGTCTTCCTTGTGCATTGTTCTATGATAATCCAGGGTGCCTTTAAACACTTGGGACAATTTAACGAAGCTAAAGAAAAGGAGCCATGTGCTGACTCCTCTGTCTTTCCTCAGCGACTAAGGACTAAACATTTCAAACAAATGAAGAATGAGAAACTGGTGTTTATACAAGGAAATTAGAATGCGATCATTTGCATGACAAACTATTTTGTTTGCTTGGAAAATTATTCAATACAGAGTTCCTTAAAATAGCTAAGTTCCTCTACTGTAATTAAACTAAAATTTGTGTTCTACGAATAAGTTTTATCTTCAAGCATTTGTTCATGAAGAAACTGCATCAAATAAGGCAAGCAGACAAGAGGATGCACATCCCCAAATGATGCAATTAATTAGCGATTTTTCTTTTCTACCAAATCTCTCAAGCTGAGAATAACTACTTCCAGTTAAAAAAATGAGAGCCCTCTGGAGGTACCTGGGTGGCTCAGTTGGTGAAGTGGCCGCCTGCAGCTCTGGTTGTGATCCCAAGGTCCTGGGACTGAGACACCCCCCCAAAGCCCCCCACCCACCCACTCACACATGGGGCTTCCTGCTCAGCAGGGAGTCTGCTTTTGCCCTTCCCCTCATGCACTAGCACATGCTCTCAATCTCTCTCTTAAATAAATAAATACAATCTTTTTAAAAAATGAGAGCCCTCACTGGGTTGGATAAAAGAAGATCAAATAAAACGTTGTATGTGAGATTGCTTTGTTGACTCTTTCTTTTTAAACAAGACAGATAAGAACATGGGCTCTGAAATAAAGGAGACTTGGGCTTCAGATTCTGGCTCCTGTGCATATCAGTTGGATGAACTCGGGCAAACCACTAAGTCTCAGTTTCCTGATCTATAAGATGAGAATGCTGAGACTTATATTGTGGGGTTGTGCGAAGGATTCAATCAGGTAGAGCGCTGTTGTGTAGTAAGCATCCCCTAACAGGAGCTATTACATCACAGCATCTATTAGAATATAAACTCAGTGAGGACAAGAGATACCATTTTGGCTTAAATACTAACATGCTGGCATACAGCAGGTACTCGAGGCCTACTTCTCCGCTCGGTGTACCGTGATCAGCGGATAATGGTGAGTAACATTGTTCATCTCCCTCCATCAGGATCAGTGGCACTCTCACTAAAGCCATTCAGTCCCACAAGCGGTTTGATAAAAATCTTTACTAAAATCCCTATCCAGTGAGAATATAGCTGTTATTTTTCCAAGCATCTTTCTTAGGAAGCTAAGCAGGAAGTGGTGGGTGGAGAACCCAACTTCTTTTTAAAAAGGACTGAAATCAATTTGTTATTATTATTTTTTTCAATTTGTTATTTTAAACTAAGATTGGCCACAAAATGTTAAGAAAGGCTTAACCACTCCCTTTGTCCACTGGAAGTATCTGAAGAGGAAGAGAAGGACAGGAAATCCCATCTTCTTATTTAATTCCTTGGTGACCTATAGATAAATGCATCTCTAGTAGAAATAGAGGGGATTTATTCCTCACTATTAAAGGTTATTTCGTCTCATTATATGTATGCAGACAAAATAGGAAAATCTCAAGGAGGTCCTGTCTTAAAGAAACATTTATTTGTAAAAATGATTTCGTTCCCTGATACGACCCACCCCAGGATTTCCTCCTAAAGAAAGCAGATTAATAAACATATGCCCCTATCCCTTCACCCTCCTGAAATTTCACTAAAATAAAAAAAATAAGGGATCTTTTCTATAAAAGGCATAAACTCAGAGGGTAAAGGAAAAGGAGATGACAGCAAGGAGAGCTTGGAATGTGCGAACTTCTCAGCAGTCCCCCAAAAGCTGAAGGCTTGGCCAGTAGGGAGGAAAACTGAAAACAACAGAATCCCCTGAAAGCTCGGTACCGGCAGGTAGGATACCTCTGGACACAGATGAAGAAGGTAAGGCTGAAAACAGAATGACTTGCTGCAAATCTCTTTAGGAAGAAGTTAGACCCCATGTCCCTTTCTCCATCCTAGACAGCTGGGTGACTACCCAGACTCACCAATACAGAAGCCGGGGTATTTGTCCTGTGGAGACAGCAAAAGAGAGGACACTAGAAACAGTGGAAGACAGAGTACAGTATTGGCAAAGAGTTCAAATTGGAGTTCAAATTTACATACTTTCTCACGAAGGTTCAAAATTCCTATCAAACCAAAATAAGCTTTGGATTTCTAGTAGAATACTAGACGCTAAAGGGCAATGGAGGGATGTCTTCAACACGCTGAGGGGGGAAAATGACTTCTAACCTATAATTTCATAGCAATTAAAATTATCGTGAAAATGCAAATAGGGCCATTTTTAGCCATATAGACTTAAAAATGTATGTCCTCTGTCTGCTTCTTCAGGAAACTACTGGAAGATGTGTGGACAACGACTTGGTATCTAGAAAACAAGGAATCTAAAACAAGAGAGATGCAAAGGTAATCCCAGAATGGTAAGTAAAGGGATAGCCCATAAGTGCAAGAGTTTCAGTGGGTCTAGACTGGAGGGGTCTAGAATGTTCTGAGACAGATTTCTTAAAAAAAAAAAAATCAACAGAATACTCCAAATATTTGAATATATAAAGAGAGGAGTTACACCAGAGTGAGTTTAGAGTTGAATTAGACAGAAATGCATAGGAAATAGAGTTTCTAATTCCAAGAAAAACAATGTATTTTTCCAGAAAGAAGAATCAAACCCAGTATTCCCCTGGCCCAGCTGTGAATAGCGTTTACATAGTTATAATCTTAAAGACTGAACTACCCGGAGTTATGACAGATCCGTGTCGAAGTGTGATAGGAAGTTTGCACGGGAGGCTGGGGCGAGAGGACAGGTGAAGGTACCAGATCTCCATCTTAATAAGTTCTTCATCATAAGAGGTCAATGGGCGTGCTTAAAGCTAAAGACTAAAAGAGTGTGAGATGAGCTACACAAATATGAGATTTAGAGATGGGTAAGTAAATTCTCAGGGAATCTGCTAAAACAAAATTGAAAGTGGTTCACTCTTAGAGTGGAAAATGGGAAGGTGGAAGACGACTCTTTCTCATAAGACGACTTTGAGAATTAAATTAACTGTAAATTATGAAGCATTCCGGTAAAAGTGAAAGCAAAATTAGAACAAACAATAGTCGCGCTGAAGTCTTGACATGAAAAAGAAGAAAGTCGGAGGGGGCAGGATGATCTATGTTTTACATAGACAAAGTTATTCAAAAGGCTGAAAATTATAAGTGGCCCAATTATACTTCATGGTTACTGGAACTAAAGGAGGTGGGTGGCAACTGGAAACTTTATGCTCAGGTGCTGTCATCTTTTTGCTCAATGTACCTACAGTAGCTCAAAATAGGAGTGCTGTAACAAAATACAAAGCGTATAGTTAAATGTGATTTATAGACCCAACTCAGAGGTCTCTCTCTTTCACTAGACCTTCTTTGGCAATTTGGATCTCTCCTGCAATATTGCTCATTAAAACCACACATACGGTCTGCTTAAATCAGTGTGAGCTGGAATATTTTCCATGGAAGTTCACTTCAGTCACTAAATTATGAAGCTTAGAACTCTGTTATGTACAATTTCATTCAATGAGGGAGACCTAGATTTAGTTCACTTTCTGGAGAGATATATATGTTTGTATATTCAAGTATTATGAGTATATAAAATTAAAAGTATTTAAAAGTATACAAAAAATCAAGTATATAACTGTATATTCCAATATGTGTATGGGAGTACACACACACACATAAATTCATGCACAGATAATTTATTGTGCCAGAGATTTACATGCACTATATAATTTACTCCTTAAGAAATATTACAAAAATATCATTATCTCTATTTCTTAGAAAGAGATAATGGAGCTATAGGCAAATTCATCCCCAGCTGAGAGACAACAGACCACTAAGAATTATGAAGCACAGGTTCTGAGGTCAAGCATCCTAGATTCAGATCCCAGCTTCACCCCTTAATAGTTGGGCAAACCATTTAACTTTTCTGTGTGTCAGTGTCCTCATCTGTAAAATGGGGTAACAATAGTGCCAACCCCATAGTCTGGTCGGCAGAAGTTGATGAGTTAATGCATGTAAAACACCCAACAGTGGCCGGCGCATAGCACGTGTTCTATGAGGGACGGTGGCGGTAGTGTTAGCGATACTTCATAAGCCACCATCTCTAGACCCACAGCTTCTTACCTTTCTTTTTTTTTTTTTTTAAGATTTTATTCATCTACTTGACAGATGGAGATCACAAGTAGGCAGAGAGACAGGCAGAGAGAGGAGGAAGCAGGCTCCCCGCTGAGCAGAGAGCCCAATGCGGGGCTTGATCCCAGGACCCTGAGATCATCCCAGGACCCTAAGATCATGACCTGAGTCGAAGGCAGAGGCTTTAACCCACTGAGCCACCCAGGCGCCCCGCTTCTTACCTTTCTTACCTTTGAACTGATGGGGAATGATTTAAAACCTTATGGCAGGGTGATGGACATTGGGGAGGGTATGTGCTATGGTGAGCGTTGTGAATTGTGTAAGACTGATGAATCACAGACCTGTACCCTTGAAGCAAATAATACATTATGTGTTAATAAAAAAACAAAAATGAAAACTAAAAACCATATGTTCCCCTTCTTGATCCTTCCTAGTTGGGAAAAGAAAAAGAAAAAAAAAAAGACTGCCAATAATATCAAAATTTTAGGGATGGCAAAAAAAAATGTTCTATTTCTTTCCACCTATGATGGCTATTTAAAGGCACAAAAGCTGCTTCAATTGCAATGTAAAATCCTTGACAAGTTATATAAAAAATTCCATCTTTTCTTTTTATGTTTTGAACTTAAGTCAGTCAGATCAGCTTTTTCCAGTAGTAAAATTAATTTTTCCTTTCATTCACATTTTATAATTTTATAATGAAGTCTGGTGCCATGTAGCCAATGAATGCTTAACTGTTCATTAAATGGAACTTTCATAAAAGCTCTAATAAGTGCAAGTGATTTATTTTCTTTTTACACCTTTAATTCTTTACTGTTAATAACCAATAATAATAAAATGTCTAAGAAATAGTATTTGTTTTGTATAAAATATCAAATAATTTTCACTTTTGAGAAAATAGATTAATTTTTAAATTTTTATTTCTAACTTTTATCAGTCTGATAAAAACATAAAAGCAGTATGTGTTAAATTTTATAAGTAGTTGAGAAATAAAGGAAAAATATTTTTGATTACTAAGAATATTTTTATAGAAAATATATTCTATTAATACAAATTAATACAAATACAATCTTCATTGTATCCAGCTTTATAGAGAGAGGAAGCAAAAAACAAAAAACAAAAAAAAGAAACCTATATCCAACCTACCACAAATAGACCAGGCACTTATTTTCCCAAACTGCTTTTTTATACAAATGCCAACTGGAAATTAAATTTTACATTAAAACAAAATTATAATGTTTTCCTTGAATACCTTTAAATAAATTTCTCTGTGTGAGCAAGCAGATAAGCAACCAAATATCTCAGAATACTTTCAGTAAGAATATATTTCACTGAGAGAAAAGTAAATAAAAATTATAAACACTGTGGAAGTTATTTTAACCTGTTACTTTCTTAGTTTATAACTAAAAACTGAGGTCGTTTTATCATAAGTAACATTCAAAATAATTTGAAACTGGAAAAGTCAGATTTTCTTATCTTGGAAAATTAGTACAACCTGAGATTCCCCTCCCTCCAAATAAAAACAATTTCAAAATATAACGTACTTTACTGGACATTTTAATATTTTAAAAACCCGGTGCCTTTGACTCCTATCTACATGCAACATACTCAGCACTTTTAATAAACAAAAAGTTTGATTAAAAGCCTGCATTCGTGAAATGATAAATGATAAACTCCAGTCTCTACCCTGTCAAATACTAAACTCTGCAAGATTTCAGTCCTAAGTATCCCTATGTCAGTTGTTTATTTTTCCTTTTCTGGTGATTGGAGGTTTAAAAATATTATATTACTTATAGTTTGTAAATAAGAGAATTCCAGTGCCAAATATTTGTACAAGATAATGGAACAGCTGACATTCTGTTAAGAATCCACTGGACGAAACTACTAACAGTCCAAGAGGACTTGCTGCTTAAAATATACGCGCACACAAAGCCTCCGTTTAAGCCTGCTCTCCAAGCGATGTCATAGGTCTGGTACGTTCTGACAGCCGATCAATTATTCACCGTGTTCCATGTCTTTCTACGGATTCTACAGACAACGCAACATTAAATACCCCTTCTTCTCAGAATCATAAATGAAATGAGATCAGTCTAATTTAGGAAAATGCCAGAACTGTAAGCCAATTTTTGAAGAAATACAATCTTGTAACTCCTGAGCCCCTGCAGAAATTCAGGGTAAGGCACAAACATATGGGCACGCTGTGGTCCTTTGTCCATGCTTCTGATTGACTAAATATAGAAGAATATTTCTAGTAACCCCTCTTAATGTGCTCCCTCCCTTTCAGCGCGTTTGCTCTGGTAATTGCTGAGCTAATTTCTTTATCAAGGATGATGCTGAAGCTCAAATTTGTACGTATTTGCCTCATGCACTGCTCAAACTGTTTGGGAAATGTGTTACACCAGAATCTGAGGGACTTAGCCGGGGGCTGCGAGTTCCAGGGTCAATGATCTCTATCATGGGGGGTAAAACATTAAGGGCGAGGCAGTCAAGTAGCTGGATATGATACCGGACAGCTTCTGCTGCTTTGTAAGCTGGGTCAGCTCATGTCCGCGTGCTCAGCCCAAGCTCCAAAGATTTACAGGGTGTTACTGGTTTCTGAAGTTAGGGCTCTCTTTATATACTTTGGGGCCGTTCCTCAGAATCTGAGACACGGCTTCCTAGCACCAGACCCTGAGCAGGAAAGTGCAAACAGAAAGGAGACCTAGAAATATCCAAAGCAACAATAGCCAAAAGAACACCAGACTCCATTCTCATCCAGACTGTGCCTCTGACTCAGACTCTTACTCTGGCCACTCAAATGTGGCCAGATCCTTCCCCAAAACCAGAGGGCCAGGAGGTCCTTCTTGCAGGCACCTTTATGGCAACATCTTTTACAAGTCAATGATGTGTTATTGGGTGGAAAGAGTTTATACTTTAGTATCAGCCGGTAACTTCTCAATCTATGTGTAACTATGTCTGTGAAAGTATCTTCTTCTAAACCACAATCTTTTAATTATTTGACCTTTATTTTCAGACAAGATAGGCACTTGAACTTATTTTTGCATGTTCTCCAGAATAATCATAGACCCTATTTGTTAAAAAGAGTATTAAAATAAAGTGTTCCCTTTAAATTGTACAAATCTATGTATATGAATATTTATTATAAGTACAGAGGCGTGTCTTTTCTTCTTGTTTTGATCCATCTGTTCAAGTAAAAACACTTTCTTCCTAAGCCAAAAATATATTTTCTTCCTTAAAAGAAGAAAGCATATGAACATAACTCAATTCACAGTCATGCTTAATGTTCAGAGAAAGAAAACCACATGTGAATAATGATAAAATCTTTAAACTCTCACCAAAGTTGTTCAAACATCAATAATTCACTCTAATTGATTGAAGATTAATAGTTTGAATTAAATCACATGAATTAGAGAATGATTTTAAAGAAATGCACCCTTGTCACAACAAATATTTGAGCTATTCCAATGTTGAAAACTAGAGATCCTCCAAGACCTGCTTTTATAAACAGACCAACGATCATTCGAAGGGAGGGTATCCATTATCTGTGGGTAAATGCTTCACAGGTTTGAGAAGTTTGTTCTTGAACAAGTTAAGCAGTTCTACAATAATCCTCTGATACCAGTCATTTGTTTATGAAACCTTTTCTCCCCCAAGGCTGGAAAATTCCTGTGGCACTCCAAAGAACTACTGTTCTAACCCTTCCCCAAGCATCCTTGAACCTGGCTTGTCTCCCTAAGGGCACCTTAGCCCAGCACCCAGTTTCCTGGTGCCTATTTCAGCTGGATAACCATATTTTTGCTATGACCCCTGAACTAAACACATCCAGATTAACAGAATTTTTTCTTTAAGATTTTATTTAGTTATTTGACAGACAGAGATCACAAGTAGGCAGAGAGCCAGGCAGAGAGAGAGGGGAAGCAGGCTTCCCGCTGAGCAGAGAGCCCAATGCGGGGCTTGAACCAAGGACTCTGAGATCATGACCTGAGCCGAAGGCAGAGACTTAACCCACTGAGCCACCCAGGTGTCCCCAGAATTTTTTTTAATAATACACGTCTGAAAAAAAACTCTAAGATGAAAGATAGACTTCCCCATCTGAGTACCTTTATTTTTTCATCAGTAAAGGCACACTGTTAGAATAAAATATGTCTTCCATTCTCTCTTCTATCATTAAAAAAAGGTTTTCTAAGGGGTGCCTGGGTGGTTCAGTGGGTCAAGCATCTGACTCTTGATTTCAGCTCAGGTTGTGATCTCAGAGTCCTGAGATGAAGCCCCATGTTAGGCTTTGTGCCCACCAGAGGGTCCAGCTTGAGATTTTCTCTCCCTCTGCCCCTCTTCAGCCCCATCCCCATCACCGCTGTGAGTGCACTCTCTAAATAAATAAATAAATAAATAAAACCAATCTTTAAAACAAACAAACAAACGAAAAGTTCTCTAAATGTGAGGCTTCTTTAGCCCAGAGTGGCTGAAACCAGGTAGCTATTTTCTCCCAGGTAAATGAGGAGAAGGCTCAGAAACAAGCAAGAAGCATTAAGTAGCAAAAGAGAGATCACATGACTCCTACGCTCACAGAACTTCCAACTGCAGAGCAGGTATGCATAACATTCAAGACTTTCCAGAATCTGGTTAAAGCTCACAGAGCCAACTCTCCACCCTGCATACCTGGCACACATTTACCCGTATGACTAACAAACGCCCTTCTCTAAACACATCAGGAGCTTCCAAGTCCTATCACAACTGCCCTCTCCACCAGCCTTTCGGTTCCTCCAAAATACCTTCTCCCCCAGCAGGGACCCTTCTGTAAGCCACTGCCTACCTCTGTCTCCCAATTCATCCCTTATCTGCCCCCCTGAAGAAAATTCAGGGAAAACCACACTTATTTTAGACTAACTCAAATATATTGCTCAACAAATGCTAAGAGATACCATAACAGTATTTATACATTTCAAATAAACTTTAAATTAGTGTTTCTGTCATGTGAGCTGAGAAGATTCATTTTAATCTGAGCACATAACCAGATTCTGTTATCACCCTTTATCTGATAAAAGAAAAACATATGGATCACAATTCTGAAAAAGTGTTCTAAATCTATGAAATTCCATGAAAAAAGAAACCTTTAATTCATAAGTTATTACTTCATCACCAACTTCATGAGACATTGCATATAAAGTAAATATTAAACATCATTTTTCTAAGAAGTTTATCCGAAAGCTACTTTCCTCATTGGCTGAAGTGACACTTCTCTATCCTTTTTACCTGCGTTCACTTGCCCTCTTATTTTAACTCTGTACTTTTAGAGAACTGTTTCCCAAGTCATCTAGACAGCCATAGGATTTTAAATGAACATCTACTGTTATATATTTGCCAAGGGAAGTCAACCAACTGAAAAAGCAGAAGCAGATGATGGAGAAAACCCATCACACAACTTCTGAATTCGCCTCCAAGGTACCGTTTGCTGAGTGGGCGACCAGCACTCCTGGCTAGGACGGACCTTCCAGTTGCATGTGTTGCCACAGAGATACCTGGATTTAAACGCCACCAGACTAACGACATTCACCAAATTAACGGATAGACATGTACGTGGCTTATATTTAACTGATGTTATTTCAAATATATTAAGAAACAATGTATAACGAAGCTTACAGAGTACACCTAAATCATGCATGGGTCAGAAATAAGCTTCGGGGCACCTGAGTGGCTCAGTGGGTTAAGCCTCTGCCTTCAGCTCAGGTCATGATCGCAGGGCCCTGAGATCAAGCCCCGAGTTGGGCTCCCTGCTCAGCGGGGAGCCTGCTTCCCTTCCTCTCTCTGCCTGCCTCTCTGCCTACTTGTGATCTCTGTCAAATAAATAAATAAAATCTTTAAAAATATGTATACAAAAGCTTAAACTGTTCACACTTTGAACTGCAAAGTAAGCAAAAAATCCAACAAGCACTCAAAAATCCTGTCACAAAGACCCAATGCTAAGGGCCAGAATATCACAGAGTTGTCCAGGGTCCCCGTCTCGGACACACTAACTTTAAAGACATCTGCTTATGTGCTTTTTTGGGGCATAATTAGAATCAGTCAAACCAACATGACTTGAGGAAACAAAAGAGGTCACGGAATTCTGTGCTGGGCTTCTGTGCATACAAAAGCTAGTGGTGAAATCCGAGCCTCTGGACCCAGAAATGCTTGCATCACCTTCAGTTTCCTCTGCCTGAGACCTTTTGTGAGTTTAACAACTAACTTTGAAAACTATAGCTTTTAAAGAATTCACAATAAAGAAATGTCACAATAATCTGTATGTGTTGAAGAGATGTGTTTCGATCATAGGGAAAGTGCATAAACGTAGAATAATACCTCATTTCCAGATGTCAAGTAATAAAAATATTACTAACACGTGCAATTAAATGTATCCATAATTCTATTTCAGCAAGGTCTACTGGACTCAGCCACCTTCCATCCAGTCCCCAAAGTCTTAGTTCAGACCCCAGCTATGGCTTTGAAGACCCCTGTGTCACTACTAACAGGGCTTCTCAGCGTCTTCAGCCCTAAATGCCAGAAAAACCCATTGGCTCTTCATAGCCCAAGGCACATCAGACTCTCTCCTACAAAGATCTTCACAATCAGACTACTACATGTGCTTCTCACTGCGCACTGACACTACAGTGTCACGTCTAAGTTGCCTAAACTTGCCATGTTCCTTTACTCCTCTGTGTCATTGCACACTCTGTGTGGTTCTAAAGCCCCTTGCCTCCCTGTCTCCATGAGAAACCTCTGACACATTTTCAATATCTTTTCAAAGTAGCTCAGATAAAGACCTTCCTTCGAAACCTGCTGGAAGTCTCCAACTGCTCCTTAATCTGTGTTCCCACATTTATTTATTTATAACTTTCATGCTGTATTTCGCTTGTTATTTTTTTGTATTCTCCCCTTTCACCTTGTATCTCCAGGGTCAACCACAGACCGGGTACACGATATCTATTTAAGGAGGGAAAAAGGAAAGAATTGGGGATTAGGAGGGAAGGGGAGAAAGGAAAGGAGAAATGGTTGGACTCTTTGACAAAAGAAGAGGGAACTATGCAGAATTTTTAGAGTTTCTTTTATGATAAGGGCATTAAAAGATTATATTTTCAAAGGTTAATTGACTACTGAATGCCTTGGAATTATAGATGAAGCATATTTAAGTCTTACAGAAATAATGCTGGCAATTAATTAAATGTATTGTAACAGTAGCTTGGTGGAGTGAAACAGGCACAGGCCCCTAGCAAGGACTGTATTTGAATGCTAATGATAGCAGCTAGGGGCTGTATATCTTTGGGCATCTTTTCTTCCCTCATCTGTAAAATAAGTCTAACCATATAAAATTGCAGAGAACAGGGTAAAACACTGAGCAGATGCTGAAGATGTGGTCAATAATATGATGGACCTTGACTGAGAAACATATTTGCTAGGCTATCGCCCAAAATCATAAAAAGAAAATAAAAAAGATATTTAACTTAATGGTTTAATTTTAACTCAATTGCTTATTACTAGCTATATAATTATAACATTTATAACTACTTGAAAGAAGCCCTTAAACAGAGAGTCTGTAGAAAATTATTATTTCGAGATCTTCTGGTTTTACATGATGACTTCAACCAACAGAAGAACCGAGGATGGTTCATTTCCTCATGGCCATTAAAAATTTACTTGATTTCCATTAAGGGAATCATTTCAAATCTGGTTCAATCACAGTATATTTTAAGAAAGCTTTACAAGTGCTTCCATATAATCACTAGCCATGTGCAAATGTTCTGGGATAATAAAACTGAAAAAAAACAAAACAAAACAAAAAAACCTTCCCTTGGAAACACAAGGTCCTTGTCTTAAATGTATGAAGTGCTTCCAAGGTAGGTTCTGACCAGCGCTTGACTAAACTGGTTTGTGGGAGGTAGAATGTAGATTAGCATCACACTCTGACAAGTGAGGATCTCCTGATGGCGACATTCAGCTGTTGTCGATATTGTAAACATGTCTGCTCAATCTGTTTACATTTCCCTGAGCTGGCTCTGCTTTCCTAATGCCTATGTTAATAGGAAGGTAGGATTGCAGTAACAAATGAATTTCATTTAGTACAGCTAAAAGCCTTGGGAGTACCCAACTAAGGTTTAAAACCAATTTCCATTAGCTTCCATTTGTCTTCAAAAAAGAGAAGGAATTTCTGCTATTAAAATCACTCTGAAAATCATGGCATATTCAAGTTTATTTTCCTAGTCATTTTTGCCTTGTTTTCCTAATATAATTAGAATTTAATTACTCCTATAAATATGAAAAATATATTCTTATAAGTACATAAAAGTTTCTGTTCTATGACAAGTTTACATTTATTAAGAACAAATCCAGTTAGAGTAGGGTTGCCAGATTTGGCAAACAAAAATCCTGGATGCCTATTTAAATCTGAGTTTCAGATACACAATATATAAAGTTTTGTAGATATAAATCCCAAATAGTGCACGGAACATGCTTCTACTAAAATATTATTTGTTGCTTATCTGAATTCCAAATTTAATTGTATGTCCTGCATCCAATATGGGTACCTTATATGGGGACTTTAAATTAAGGTATTTTAACAACTTGCAAACATAATTCAATAGAAGGGTCAAAGTTCATGACCAAAGTTCACCAGAAATGTTTTCCTGTGGGTGGCCTCTTAGCCTGCTCAGTTGTTGGTATTTTGGGGGAGTGTTGTGAGGGGAGGGCAGGTTGGTTATAAAGACTTGTTTTGAGAGTCTCCCACATTTTCTTGATCAGTCCAATGAATAACGATGTTCTGACTTTTGCTTGAGCAGCTCCATAGCCTGACTGGTTTTTGGTAATCATTCAAAAGATATGGCAACTCTCAGGGATACTGGTTGTCTTTGTGTTTTGTTTTGTTTGAGATACTGGCTGTGTTAAAAAACAAAACAAAACAAAACAAAAAAAAACCCAACTTCTTCCTGCTAGTCTCATTTACAGGTCTTAAAAGTGAAACAAGACCTCTCATACAGGAAAATGAACGAGTTGAATTGAATGTACTGGACTTCTTTAAATATTAATTAGGATAATAAGCTAAAGGGCACAAAGGAAGAAAACGTGAGAGTGTTGCCTTGCAAGTATTTGCCAAAGACCTAACATCCTGCCATATTTTGCATTAATGCCCCTCCACTCCTTTATGAAGCCTTTTCCCCTTAAGGATAAAGAACAAACTGAGGGTTGATGGAGGGAACTGACTGGGGGGTGGGCTAAACGGATAGTGGGGATTAAGGAGGGCACTTTTTATGATGAGCCCTGGGTGTTATATGTAAGTAATGAATCACTAAATTCTACTCCCGACACCAGTATTACACTATATATTAACTAACTAGAATTTAAATTAAAATTTGGGGGGGAAAAAAAGAATTCGTTCTCCTTGAAGTGGAACCCTATCTAAGAGTCAAGCTCATCCTTTTTTTTCATTTTATTTTATTTTATTTCTTTTAAAGATGATCATTTTCATATGGGGTTTTAACAATTTCAGTATAGATCCAAACAATAAACCTGCTTGAAATCAACCCTGGTGTTCAAATAACATCCAAAGATAAGGTGGTAAGGATGGCAGTTTACTTCTTGCACCAAAGGGAGGATCTGCTTCGATTCTCCTATAATTACAGTTTAGTGGGTCAGTCTCCTCCTTGAAATTCTCACTCTGTTCATGCCTTCCTAGCTCCATCTTCCTTCTGAGATGCTGGCTGCTCCTACCTGCACTGTTCTAATGTCCTGTCCATTATTCTATTTAATAAATATTTATTAAAGCTACAGGCAAGGTGACTAGTTCATATTATCAAGTTGTTTGTACTCTGATAGTTTGAGCTGGTTATAAAAAAATATATACAAGTAGGGAAATGTGCTAGGCTTCAAAGGTTGAGAAGCATCTACTAGAGACATCAGTAAAGGCCCAATGAAAATGGGCTTGGCAGTCTGAAACATTGAGGTCTGGATCAAAGCTCCACCCATTATTGCTGAGTGACTCCGGACAAATTACTGAACATCTCTGAACCTCATTTATAATTATCTACTTTAGATGATTGTTGTCAGGTTGAAGAAATGAAAGATCATATGAAAATGTTTTACATAACGTGAGAAACATTTGGAAGCACTTAGGAAAAGGCAGAAGCTATAAAGTAAAATAGTGAAGCTGTTAAAAATATATTGTACTGGACTGCCATGGTTTGAATAGCATATTCTCCATTTACTAACTAACTCAGGCAGAGCAACAATTCCGTGCCTCTTTGCCTCATCTATATTATGAAAATAACAATATCTATCTCATTAGGATTGTGGAGACAAAATTGATTAATTCATATAAAACTCTTCATATAAACTACTTTATCATCATCATCTTCGTCATTATTATAGTTTCAGTCCTCCACGTCCCCTTTGCTCATAAGCTTCTTTCCAGCCTCACAAACTAGACTCTTATCACAGGTAACCATGACTCTTCCTGCCTCAAGCAAAGACCAAATTAGCTAGTTCTTCAATAACTTGCTTTACTAGCATTCAAGCCACCTAACAGAATGCATAAATGATTCTCAAAATGTGTTCCTAAAAGTCTTTGAGGTTCTATGAAATATGTTATCCCACCCCACCCCAACCCACAGTCCAGGGACCATCCAGAATCACACAAGCTGGAGACAGGAAGAAGACAGTTATTCTTAAATTGTTGTGTAAATCAGACAGCATTCTAAGATTGTGGTTTTTGTTTTTTTGTTTTTGGTTTTTTTTTAAGATTTTATTTATTTATTTGACAGAGAGCGAGAAAGAGAGAGAGCACAGCAGGGGGAGCAGCAGGCAGAGGGAGAAGGAGAAGCAGGCTCCCCACTGAGCAGAGAGCCAGATGCAGGCTTGATTCCAGGATCCTGGGATCATGACCTGAGCTGACACTTAACCAACTGAGCCACCCGGGCTCCCCTAAGATTGCAGTTTTTAAAAAGGACTCTGAGAGTGGGGCACTTCAGTGGCTCAGTCAGTTGAGCACCAGACTCTTGGTTCTGGCTCAAATCGTGATCTCAGGGTCATGAGATCAAGCCCTGCACCGGGCTCCGTGCTGAGTGTGGAGTTTGCTTGGGATTCTCTCCCCCTTCCTCTGCCCCTCCCTCTGCTCTCAATCTCTCCCTCCTGCTCTAAGATAAATAAGTAAATAAAATTAAGGAAAAAAAGGATTCTGAGATTTTTATAAAGTTCAATATACCTTCTCCATCCTTTAAAATGTAAGTTTCATATAAAGTAAGACCTTGAGTTTATGTTTAAATTATTGTCCAAATATCTTAAATGGCAAAATAAGATTCCAAACCCTTCTGGCATGCTCCTCCCTGTATACCGAAATGGAGAGAAGTAAGGTCATGGGCATGTTCCCCTCTCTGAGTGTGGTTTATTTTCTACAGCATTCTCTGTCTCCCAGTCATGGACCTAAAGAGTCCATGAAGCCAAGTCTTAGCCTCCAAAAAGCCAGCTAATACATTCGCACAGGTTGTTCCTGTGAAATTCAAAGTTTTAGTTCAGCTTCACACTGAGATTCTGTTGTAATTGGCTTGGGATGGGAGCCAGGCCAGCACTGGCGTGCAGGAGTTGACCCCTGAGAGTGCTGATTTGTGCCCATCTCTCCCCAGCTCTGCATTCAGTGATACCACGTCAGTGGCTGGAAATCGACCATGCTGAACATATTTACCCCATGGAAATCTTCAAAGGCTACGAATCAGGATTTTTTTTTGCTCAGATATCCAGCATATTAGCACCCCCATTAAAAGGTTCGGTTACATTCCCTACAAGAACTTAATGCACAGCTAGCACTGAGAACTACTGAAAAGAAAGGAATATATCCAATGAATTAATTCTTCCGGAATCTGAGATGTCTGTGATTATTACATGGTAGCAGCTTTTCTATCTGGTGCCACGAACATGTAATATTTTATACACTCATTGTGCTTCCAAAAAAAAAAAAATACACACACACACACACGAGTTGTAATTTAAATTAACTCATATTTTTAATGTTAAAAGAGAATTTCCTAATTTTTGAATTAGAAGTTTAGTCATAAATTTTAGCATCATAGAATTTGAGTGCTGAAGGGAATTTAGGAAGCAATCTGGTCCGACTCTTTCAGAATCAAAACAGAACACAACAAAACCCACTATGATTATGGAACATTTACCCACTCATCTATGTAAATGCAGTGCTGGGATTTTAATATCTATCCTTAGTTTGCCACCTGAATTTCCACATAGGTTTTTATGGCAGGTTTGTTTACAAAAAGAAGAGAGAAAGAGAACGAAGTGTTCTGTCATAACTTCTTTGTTCCAGTCCCCAGGGGCCTGTCCGGGTGGTAATAAGGTCCATGACACAAGGAAACAACTCATACTTTCAAATGAAAATAACAACACATAGCCCGAGTGAAATAATTAAATAGCGTGCACATTTCCATACCTCATCATTTGAGTACAACAAATACGTGTGCTGGAAGCATCTCTCATGGAAAGAATGCTTCCCTTCTCACAGGATGTTGAACAATTACCACAGATTAGAGAACTGCTATCACGGTTCCCTAAGCACGTAATCCTGTGCACTGATGAAAAAATAATACAGTACTGGTTGGTCTTTTCACCCGTAATAAAGAGAAGATGTAAACACCATACCCATGCAAGAAGCAACAGATTTCTTTTCACTGTTCCACAGTATCCTAACATCCCCACGATGATAAGGAAGCAGCAAACAGCAATCATGACCGGGTGAACGACAGGAAAATAAGTCAAGATAACAGCCTCCTCTACCCTGAAAGAAGAACGATGAGGTCATGTGACACATAACATATAACCGAAATGCGCCTACGACACAGTACAAGACACAACTGAGATTCATGATCATAATCCCTTAAACCATCCTGCCTCAAAGCTGATGACTGTGTTGCTATTTTCAAAATCACTATCACTGATTTGCTTGCTTGTCTTGTTTTTGTTTCATTTCGTTTAGTTTTTTTATATAAGCGGTAGCATTTCTACCTCAACTCATGTGAAATATCTTCTAAGACGGGGTCCCCAATAAGAAGTCGAGCTACTATCAGCTCTGAAGCTTTAGCCTGGGGAGTGGGGGAGAAACAGGCCCCGGTGTATCCCAGCTGAGAAGAGTCTCTCTCCTCTTCTCTGACCTGGCCAGCGCCTCTTCTGGGCCCTCCCCCGCCCCCAACCACGGATCCTCCCCCAAAATGCAAAAGACTGCTGTGTAAAAGGAAATTGGTCTCTATTAAAAGAAAGAGGAAGGGAGGTGATTTCTGCTGGAAAACTATGAAAAAATCATTAACTAGAACCATGCTAGTAAGAGTACTATAACAAAAATCAGCCATTACTGTGTGCTTAGCTCCCCTGTGTTAAGGACTTTACAAACATGTACCTCAGTCCATTCACCAGACATTTTAGAGCCATATATGTGGAGTCCGCATTCAGTTATGAGGAAATGGAGGCTGGGAGAAGTTAAGTAATTTGCCCCTTGTGATATTAGTGGATTAACCTTTTGAAATTTGAGAGGAAAATGGCAATGTTGAGCTTGGTTTTTCCTTAGTGGAGGGAGATGAAGGTTGGCAGTAGTTTTCTTATAGAAAAGTAGCTATGCTGTCCTTTACGCACAAACAAGATGTGGCTGCCACACTTTCCAGAGGCCAGGCAACTGGTGCCACCATACCCAGAAATGTTCTCTAGGACGAGTGGCGTACCCTAAAGAGAATGCTAGAAAATGCAAGTGTCTGTAACAAAGGTTATTGATCATGGGAGAGCATTATCATCTAAACAGCTGAGGGCAAAATGACTTAGAAACTAGGGTCTAAGGAAACCTGATGAAAGAAAGCAATCATTGATTATGAAGCCTACCTTGTTTCTGCAGTTAACGTCAGAACATTATTGAGGTAGTCCCTCATCCAAGCAGAAACTGCCAGCACACTAATGGACATTAACTGGAAAGAAAAAAAATACCAATTGGTGATCAAGGATTTATGCAACATTCTCTGCAGGATTCATTCATTCAAGCAATTAAGGATTTTTTTCTTACATGATCATTATGCTTTTTCTCCAATTACTGTTTAGAAATTCACTATTGTTATAAATATCTGCCATTTCATTTTGTAATCCTGTCATAGTCACTAAATAGAATGTCACCAAAGGAGGACATAGATAGCTAGACAATTGAATGGCTGATTCTAGGTTCAAGACAGGAATTGTACAAGATGAAGAGGCCACAAAATGACTAAATTATTAGATGTACAAGATGAGCCTAAAACACGTCATATAAAATAGCAAGGAAGCAATCAAATCCATACTATTGATGTTGCCCAGAAAGTCACAAGAGAACTTGAAAGAGTTTCCATTGGATAAAGGTCAACAGTTTGGGCATCAAAATAACAGTAATAATAATAATAAATGCAATGATTTGAAATATCAATTACGCTAAAATCTGTGAATGGATAATAATACTTAAAACTCACTTGTCACCTTTGTAGGATGGTGGACACTCAACTCAATATTCAGAAAACTAGTAAGAATCCAATTTTTATCCTACATTTCCTATACAAACTAAAGAAAGAGTCAAAGACTTCATGAAAGTTTTTGTAGAATTTCTGCTAATACATGCAGAAAGCATTAAAAGAATATTACTATTTACAACCCTTATTGAAATAATGGATCTCTAGGCAAAGATCCTCAATGACTACCCAAGTTATTAGGTAAGTAGTTCTCAGTCCTGCCTGTGCATCAAAGTCACCTAGGACTTCCTAAAAAAAAACAAACAAGAACCACTCTGGATGAGCCCAGAACCACCCTGGATGAATTCTTGAAAGTAGGGCAAAGGCATGAGAAATGTGTAAGGCTCCGCAGATGTTCTAATGTGTAGTCAGGGCTGAGAACTGCATAATGTGAAATATGCATAAAACTGCATAACTTCTAGAACAGGGAGATCAGGCTGAAGTAAAATACCGGCCCCCACTGATTAGTTTTAGTATTATAAGAAGAGATAATGTGCCTCCCCCCACAAAAGTGAGGCAATCAGAAGTATTTGAAGTATTTTTACCAAATTGAAGTATTTTTACCAAAAAGTGAAACCTGCATCTACCCAAGCCTCCAGCTCTAATTATCAGTTTATGGGAAATACAGGGAAAAGATTGCAACTTGTTAAAGGCCACTGTGGGGATGCAATGAGCAAAATCAAGAATATGAAAAATAATCACAGAACAAATGATCTGGCTTCTTTAATTTAAAAAACTGGCCATGTGGAAAAAAAGAGGGAAGGAGAAACTATTATAAATTAAAAGAAATTTAAGAGATTACCCAAATGCAGTATGTTGACCTGGTTTAGCTCCCGATTCAAACAAAACAGCTGTTGAGAGACCTTTATACGACAGAGGATGTTTTCACATGACTGGGTACTTGAAAATGTTAGAAGTTGTTCTTTTAGATAAGACAATGATATGAAGACTTTTTTCTAAAGGATCTTTATGTATATGTTTTAAATTTTCCATACTTAAAAAAAACCCACTTTTTTTTTTAAAGCAACAATGTAGAGCACATTCAAAATGAGTCTTCCTGGGAAGCTTTTCAAAAAGTCGAAGGTTAACCCCTAAATTCTGAAGGTCTTTCCTATTTAGATGGAAATTTTTCTAACATGCACCTTATCCTTATCTTAAGAACTTAATTTGACTTGAATTTGATTTTTAATTTCTGGCATCTTAATGAACATCAATTACCATTATGCATTATAGATTTAGCTTTTAAATACAGAAATAATGAATATACAAGACAGGAATTGGTCTATACTGACTCAAACCATGCTCGTGAAAATGCTTTCTGGATAAAGGCTCCAAGGCAAACAGAAGAGGCAGATCTCTGTGACCTCTTGTACAGTGAAATATGGCTACCTGCTTGGAAAATCAGCTAGTGAATCTGCTCATTCTTCATCCAGTTGCAAATATTTACTCAGTACATACTGTCTGCCTTGTATTGTCTGTACTAGATTTGGAGACCCAACAATGAATACGAGATGCTAGATCTCAGCCTTTGTGATGCTTCTTGTGGGACACAAGGAATAAACAGATAAGGCAGATAATTACAGACTATTAGATAGTACGATGCAGCACAGAAAAATGAAGTGATCTGTTCAAGGTCTTATAGACTCTAAATGGCAGAGCAGAGATTCAAATCCAAGCCTTTGGTCTTTGGAGCTTTAGGCTTAGTCACTAACTACCTTCCATGTTTAGAAATGAGCATATTAATTTCCACAGGGAGGAGACTAGCCTGCACAGTGTGCAGGGTTCTTTTTTGAAAAGGGGAGGGATAGCGTGGGGGGTAGTCTGTAGTGGCCAGGCTAAGTCTGAATGTCTTAACTATATTCTTTGCTGAACAGAGTCTCAGGGGTCAATGGCCTAAAACAGAGTAAGAATCCTGGGACCACACAGTTCAGAGAAGAATAAGGCCAGTTATTACTATCCTCACTTCTGATGGGAATAAAAACAGATGATAAACTTAATAAAAGTTACCCAGTGGGTCAACCGCAGTTTATTAAGCATGCTTCTAGCTTCTGTGAATTTGATGCTTTACCATCTGTTCAATATGTTCAGGCTGGACGCACCTTGGTCTGAACAAACTGATAACGTACCCGAGCCACCTTGCCTTGGCTGCCCACCCTCTACTACCCTCGGGAAGAGTCTTTCTCCCAGGTTCACACTTCCCATTTTCTAGTACAAACCAATCAATCCGACCCACACCCCAACCACCTCAGTTATTGCGCGCTCTCCCTCTGGGCCACTCTACACCTGCTGTAATCACCCCAAGGTCTAGGTGCCAGACAATCGAGGAGAGCCCCTGTACTCCAGAGGCTGCTGAAAGTATTTAAACTAGACAATCCCAAACCTACTTACTTTGTCTGGCCTGTTCCTTGTTTTTGTTTGTTTGTTTGTTTGTTTTATTAACGTATAATGTTGGCCTGTTCCTTGTTGATGTAGCCACAGTAAATGTACAAGCCAGTCCCTCTCTTTCGGCCTTGAGATGGACCCCAATGCTTCCCCTCTCAGCCCTCGTGATGAGACATGTACTATCTTGCATGCACGATCTGTGAGTATAATCAACTATCTTTTCAATGGCAGTCATCTGATCTGTTGGCTTCTCCATACCTAAATAATAATAGAACCTATTAAAATGCACAGGGCTAGCAGGGTACCTGGACCACACGACTAAATCTGAGCCTACCTGTTCTCCCTCTACTTGGCTCTATGTGGACCTTTAAATACCTTGTAAGTTTCATGGGGGGACAGGAAAGTCTATTAATGTGCTATTTTATTTAATTACCTCAAATACTTTTTTAATTTTTAAATACTTTTTTTTAAAAGATTGTATTTATTTATTTGACAGAGAGATACAGGGAAAGAGGGAACAGAAGCAGGGAGAGTGGGAAAGGGAGAAGCAGGCTCCCCACTGAGCAGGGAGCCCAATATGGACCTCGATCCCAGGACCTTGGGATCATGACCTGAGCCAAAGGCAGACCCAACCAACTGAGCCACCTAGGTGTCCCTAATTCCTTCAAATTCTTGCACAATTATAAACAATTCCTTTCTTTATCATTCTTTAAAGTAATAACTCATCTTGGTTTCTCCATCCTCTAATTTCTTATAGGCTGTTTCGCCAATTTTCAATACCATAGTTCTGAGACAGGTATCAATAAATTATCAGATTCTTTATTTTGGCATAGTCTGTTATCAGTGGTCATTTATACACTGTTCTTCCATTTATAACAAAAAAATGTGTAATTCTTCCACGTGGTATATTCCAAAACATTTCTGGCAGCATAGAATGGTTAAGTGCATGGGTTTTGAAGTAGTTCTTCCATTCAAAAAATATATTTTGATCAACTGCTCTTAGCCAGGTCCTTCGTGATGTGCTGGAGAGACATGGATAACAGTACGGCAGTAACCGGCACCATCTCTTGGCTATGGTAAGATTTACTAAAAGGACACACATTAGCCAACCCATCAAAGATGTAAATGTGTAACTGCAAACTGTAGTAAGCCCTGGGAAGGAATAATACAAGTTGCTCTAAGCCTCCGTTGTGTGATGCCTGACCCATTCAATGGAGTCAAAGGGACATCTCTCAGAGATGAAGATCTGAGGGATAATTATCAAGTTCATTAGGGAAAGAGTGGCTGAAAAGGTACATTCCAGTCAGAAAGAAAACCAAAGATCCCAGGGTGGAAGACAGCATGACAGGCTCAAGGAAGGGCAACTGGCATGTGGTAAGAATGAAAAGCCAAGCAGGGACCAGATAACAGTCTTGGAGGCCATTTAAGGCACATGGGCTTGGCCATAATGGTTGTAAGAAACCACCAAATCCAAAAGCCTTGGTTGGAATTTCACGCCTGCCCCTTTTTAGCTCTATGACTTTGGGTATCATTGAATCTCTCCTAAGCCTGTTTACTCACAGACAAACTGCTATGATAATAAGCCCAACTTCACAGAGGATTTATATGATGAAAAGAGTAGGATTCTTCTGTATATTACCTCAAGTCACTTTTGACCTCAGGGGTTTCTCTTAATCTTTCTCAGCTTAAGAGACGACTCCTAAATCAGTTCCGAAATGGAATCTTCAGCTATCTAAAGGTCTAGCAAACGGATCAGGGATAAAGTTCTGTGATACAGCTACCTATTGGGCTTGCATGGCCCTTCTCAGTTTTGACATCTCTGAAACTGAACTCATTTCCATTCCTCTCAAAACCTCTGGGTCCCTCCCATTGTGTTTCCTATCTCAGTAAATGGTATAATCAACACTTCAATCACAGAAACTGGCAACTTGGCAGACAGCCTGAACCTCTCCCTCTTCCTCAGTCCTACATCTAATTACTCTCAAGTCCTACAGATTGTTCCCCCACCATGGCTGGTGAATTTCTCCCCGCTTCCTGCCACTTCTGGCTAGTTCAGGCCCTCAGTCTCTTGCCAGGTAATTATAGTCACTTTCTGATGAACTCTCTGGCTCACAGATTCCACATCAAATGTGCCCTTCAGTAACTTCGGGAAACACAGATGGAGTTCTGCTTATCCGGCTCTCCCAGCTGCCCCTCCGGTACCTTCTTGGCTCTCACTTCCACTACCCCCAACTCTTTCCTAGAGAGTCAAATTTAATGCTTCAACAGGGCACAGAGGCCCTTTTCAATCACCTTGAAACTGTCTCTTCAATCTGCTCGCTGCCAGCTCCTTCCCACATGCATTCTGAACTCCGATGACAAAAAGCTGTTTGCGCTTCTCCAACATGCACCACGCAGATCTCCCCAAGCCCCTGTGTCTTTCCCCGCGAGGTTCCCTCTGTCTGGGATGCATCCTGTCCCAGCCTTTCCATCCTCAGGAGCAGAGTAGAGCAACCCAAGGCATCGAGACCAGCTCAAATAGCCAGCATGTTAAGATCTTCTCCCTACTTCCTCCTTACCCACAGCCAGTGCTCTTGGACAGACTTCACAGAGCAATTATCAACTGCTTTCTGTTTTCACCCACCCATCTCACTCCACAGACCACTGCTTACAGCCCGTCACCAAGCAGAGTACCAGGCCCAGCAGTGAGGTCCGAGAGATAGTCGATGAAAGAATGAGAAAATAATTAAAATAAAGAGAAATCATTTCAACTTGCTACATGAGAACAAAATTAGCAAAATTAGGAGATGCTTTAAGAAGAGCTAAGTTTTGTACCACTGGAAGTTTTCCAGGAGAGAGATGATTGCTGAATTACAAGACTGAAGATTTATATATCAGGTCAGAAGCTGGTTTAAATGTTCTCAAGTGTCCTTTAAACTACAAACTTCTACTTGACTCTACTGTTCTTTTGCACAGTAGTTACCCAAGCATGGCAGCCGTGCCTAGAACATTAGTCAAAATAAATAATATCAATCCAAAGTCTTATCTTATGGCAAACAAGCAACTCTGAGACTAAGCTGTTTTTTATTATGACAGTATTTCCACCTACATTAAATGTCTGAGAACAGTTTCATTCTCAAGAAGTGATGTTACTCACCGGGGTTGAGAATATCAGAGCCATAACATACAGAAAGCATGCTATTCCAAGAAACTATGCTAAAATGAAATGAGGTCACTTCAATACTAAGCTTGATGCTATTAAATCTAGAAGCACAAATTATGCAAGCCATTCAGGACTCCTTATTAATAATGGTATTTTCTACTAACTTCCAAATTAAAATAAAATAATTCTTCAACTGTCATTCATCATGATTAAATGATTAGGAACACCTTGGTTATCATATGTAACTAGGCATATAACTCCTTATTACATTTTCTCCAGCATTGTAAAATATTGTTTGTAGTTCAAGGGAATGTTTAGAAAATAACACAAATATTGCTTTAGAGAAATATATGTAATATACTACTTAGCAGGACATTTGCCACATTCTGTCTTGCAAAACATTTAGAAAATGTTAGCTCTCAACAAATATTTATACATATGAAATTTGCTGTGTTGGAAACATATTCTGGTTTTGCCCAAATCTAATTATGTAAAAATAAGGATTGTATCAAGTTGTTTTCTAAATCAGAATTTTATGTGTGTGCACATTCCCTAAATGTATTGTGAAGTGTATGGCTATAGTTTCCACCAAATAGCAAGGGCATAGCCACAAAAGAGAATTTCAAGTCCTTCAACTGTCTACCATCCATAACAGAGAGTCTCATATAAGGTAACAGTGACACCAGTAATTTCTATTCTAGGCTGACAGATGTTTAAAACCACCTACCTGAATTTTCCTTTCTATGTCAAATCTGATAGCAAAGAGCAGAATGCAGAAGAGAGATGGGGAACTTAGTTACAGTTAGATCTCTACAGAGAACCTGGACAAGTAATTCAAACTTCTGGAACCTTTGCTCATCCTGAAAATGGTGAACTGGACTAGGCACTTTTAAAATTCCTTTTTGTCTTAAAAAAAAGGGGGGGATTCAAGTTGTGATTTATTGAAATATAAAGGTAAATCAATTCTCAATTATTTGGAGCCTGGCAGCCCAATGTCAGTACCCCTCGGGTCTGCAGTAGGGACGTGCCCCAAAGAATTCCCCATGCCGTTCTCCAAAGGGTGGTCCTTATGAACCATGTGATGGCTTATCTTTGTTCAGCAGGGGCCACACTAAATAAAAAGCATGTAATAGCTTTGCCCCAAGACTAAACTTTATATAAAGTTTATTTTGGAAAAGCAGTAACATTTGGGGCACCTGGGTGGTGCAGTTGGTTGAGCATCCTACTCTTGGTTTCACTCAGGTCATGATCTCAGGGTGGTGGGATTGAGTCCTGCATCAGGCTCTGTGCTCAGCGCAGAGTCTGCTTGAGATTCTCTCTCCTTCTCCCTCTACCCCTCCCACTCCTGTGTGTGCTCTCTCTCTCTCAATAAAATAAATAAATCTTTAAAAAAAAAAACCTAACATTTGTTGGAAAGCTTTCCCTATCCCTTAGAATTAAAGAAAACGTCAATGACTTTCAGAGTATAAAGTTAGGGGCATTACTTTTAAAAAGTCGTATTTTTATATAACTAAATAAATGCCATGTGGACACAAATGTCCTCTTACCAAGAATCTCTTTAGGGTCTGCCATGAGCCAAACAACTAAGGTTCACTACCTATGACCAAGGAAAAAGAAACATATCATTGACCTTCTGCTGTGGCATTTACCCTGCATATATCCCCAAGTGTGAACTAGAATCCCTGTCCATTTTTCAGGTTTTTGTTAGAGAAGTTTATCTCTATTGCTACTATCTTTAGTAATGGTAGGTGAAAAGCGATGGCTCTTATAGGACTTAAAAACTAAAGATGGGATATTATATTTTTAGAAAATAATAAACAAACATATCTGATAAATGTTAAGTGTTCATCAATGGCAGGAACTTCCAAAAACAACTGTATTTATCCATATTTGTAACAGCAGAAAATTGTCATCTATGAATGGCAAGGGTTCGTATTATAAAGCCACAGAAGCTGTCTTTAAAATGGAGGAAAGCTTTTATTTACTTAAGTAATATGCCATTTAAACAGTAAAAGTGGGATAAGTTCGAAGTAAAAATAACTCATTTCCTTGCTCCTTTGTGGCCAGAATGTGAATCGCGGTTTCAGAAGAGTTCTCGGGGTGGTTTGCTCACGTGCAGGGCGTCCCCAGTGACTTCTCCCACGACAAGCCCGCAACACTTGTGAGAAACCCAGAGGGTCCAGTATCTGTGCGCCAACTCCAGTTCAGCTGTACTGGGAGCAAGCTTCTTCAAAACATGGAAAAGCCACTCAACAGAGGGCAAATCGAGATGACTGGATCCATGGTAATGGAGAAAAAGCAGTGCATTTGTGATCTACTTGCTTCCTCTTAGGTCCCTGCCTCGTATTTAAAAACACACTCAAAAGAAAAACCACTCTGTTTAAGTTTTAGCTCTCAGAACAGCAAAATAAAACTGTATAGGTCCTCAGTTAAGATTTAGTTTTCTTTTCCCTAACATCCTTTGGGTAGAGAAAGGGAGATGGTAGCAATGTAATAGAAAATAGGGAGAAAAGAATTTCAAAATGCCAAGTGAGGAGTAAAAGGCTACAGCTTTTGATCCCAGGGGTTATGAGGGCAGGCTTCTTGGTTCTGCAAAACTTGAGGCAAGAACAATCCCTCTGCATACTCCGAATGTGAGGTCTATTTAAGAAGTTGGGCTTATATGCTACACTGGTTTATTCTGCTTCTGATTCCAGTGACAGCTCAAAGCAAGGACGGGTTCCTTGTTCTGCAACATGTGGCACTCGGACCAAGAACATCACAGAGGAGCTACAAAAGCAGACTTCCAGGCCCAAACCCGGAGTCCCGAATCAGAATCTGCATTCTGACAAGATGCCCAGGTGACTGGTTTGAGAAGCACTGCTCCAGCGGACTTGGAATGAGGAGATGGACAGCTAATCCCTTCCTACGGAGTGTGTCTGCCTCTCCACCGCAAGTAAATTCCCCACCGTGTCCAGCAGTACAACTTCTATCAAACCTTGGAGGAAAAAAACTTGAACCTTGAGTCTCTGTTCCGGCACTTACTAGCAAGTTACTGAACTTCTCTGAGCAACCTCTGTTTTCCCCCCCAAAACAAACAAACAATTTTCTGGGGCTGTTATGAGAGTTAGATGCTTGAGTAGTGTAAGAAAGCCCAGGAATGCGCCTGGCACAAGGTTGAAAACAACATCTGACTCAGTAAGGAAATATAGCATCTGCAAACATTGTTTTAACACCAAAAGAATATGGGGCGCCTGGGTGGCTCAGTTGGTTGAGCGACTGCCTTCGGCTCAGGTCATGATCCTGGACTTCCAGGATCGAGTCCCGCACCGGGCTCCCAGCTCCTTGGGGAGTCCGCTTCTCCCTCTGACCTTCTCCTCTCTCATGTTCTCTCTCTCACTCATTCTCTCTCAAATAAATAAGTAAAATCCTTTAAAAAAGTTAAAAAAAAAAAAAACACCGAAAGAATAATGTTAATTCTCCCAAAGTTAGATGTACATTTCATACAATTCCAACAAAAACCCCAACAGGTATTTTTAATCATATAAAATAAGCTTAAAGTCAATAGGCAAAAAGAAACCTTAATGGAAACAAGAAAGGTGGGTGCTTTGAAAGAACAGAGAAAATGAAAGAATATTTAAAATCCTAGAGAAAAATTCTATTAAAAACAGCATATGAAACTTTGTTTAACTATTATATAGTAACAACATAAATGAAATGAATGGGCAAACAATAAGGCATACTATATGGTACATATGAAATATTTAATGAATATGAATCATGAAATGAAATAATATACATGAAATATATATAGGTCTAAAGAAAATTATGTTGATGCTCAACTGCAGGGGTGGTGCAGGGAACAAAGTAACAGTGAAATACTTTAAATCTTTCCAATTGACAACAATTAAAAGGTGCTTGTACACCAACAAGATGACAACAAATATTTGTGCACATATAATGGGGTGTTATTTGTGTTCTTCTTCCTAAGGAACAGATTCCCAGGACGGGAGTTCTGGGTCAGAGAAATGTAGCAGTGATAGTGGTATTAATCACAAGAATAACAATTACTGCTATTACTAACACAGGCATCCCTTTGACCAGCAATTCACTTCCTGATAATCTACTTGAGCGTCATTACTGCAGTAAGAGTGGTAACGACCGAAAATACTACTATCTACTGTCACTACTACCACACGAGAGCATCGTTAAATGCCACTGTTCAAGCACTATGCATATTTTAACTCTAATCCTCCCAACAACTCTAAAAAACTTTCATCCCTATTTCACAGACTAGGAAACTGAAGCATTAAAAGTGCCTGGTCAGTGTAAGAACTATATAAAGATTAGCCATTTTGTTATTGTTGATAGGGGGTACGCTCCAATGTAGCAATCCCACTCCTGTGACTAAACGAGAAAAAAAATTTAACAAAAAAAAAATATATATAGGGAATGTACATATAAATGTACATGAATGCATATAGGTGGACAGGTATGAGTAAATACATCTTTGTATGAAATAAAGAAAAATACAGAGGGATCCAGACGATGTGGTTAACATGGATTATTTTGCTGGAGGGAAAGTTGGCAGAAGAAGAAAGCTGGAGAAAGGGGGAAGGGGTCTTAATAAATAAATATATCAGAACATGCACATAGAAAGTGAGAAAGTTGAAATACAGGATAAAAACAAAGACATAACATTTTACATTCTTCAGAGATAGAACGAGCCCTTGAGGAATTGAAGGAATAAATTTTTTTAAGCAAATTCATTACTCAGAAGAGCGATACATTTGTTAAATAATTGGGGTTTCCCCCCCACATAATAC
Organism: Mellivora capensis; assembly: GCA_004024625.1. NCBI lineage: Eukaryota > Metazoa > Chordata > Mammalia > Carnivora > Mustelidae > Mellivora > Mellivora capensis. The sequence goes on along the minus strand of PISX010004842.1, from coordinate 34,030 downwards.
GGATTATTAAGAAAATCCAAATCATCATCCTTTGTACAGCAACAACAAAAATCCTAGTAATTCCAAGATTGAGAATTCAGTAATTATCAATGTAAATAAAGGCACTATCTAGGATCAAGAAGACTTAGTGGCACTCCTGATACTGTCACCATTGGGCCACTTAACATCTGGCCAGCCACTAACCTACACTTAGTTTTCTCATTCACAAAGTAAAGAAGTTCAACAAAGTCATCTTTAAATCTCCTTTTAGTTATAAAACTGTGATGATTCTAGAATCAAAAAGCATAAAGCAGAAAAGTGAAAAACTAGTAAATAGAAGTGATATTATACATTAAAAAAAAAAGAAAGTTCAAAATCTTAACCTTATGGCTAAGCAGGTAATTGAATGACCCATTGAAAAAGGTACATATTTAGAATTAAAAACTGCAATAAGTTTGATTAGTGATTTTACGTTTCCAAGTGGTGAATTTAACTATTTGCTGCTTATTCATTTTCATGTAGAGGAAAAAAATGATGCCAGTTTAGGTTATCTTTCAGATTACTCACTGAAGTAAACCTTAATTTGTCACTTTAAAATGGAGGCACCCATATGAATTAACTCAAACCAAAATATCATCCTCTAGAGACCACAGTTACCTCTTATGAAAAGAGGCTGGCAAATGCTAACCAGTCAGTCACATAAATAAATCACACATTAATATTTCTAATAGAAAATGATGAATTATTAATAGAACACAAAATTGGCAAAAAAATGATCCGTTTAAGTATGACAGCTTCTCGAAGCATCAGTTTTAATTTTTATATTTTCCTCATAAGTTTTAAAAATAATAATGTGATTATTAATAACACATAATGAAAATTTATGGTTGAGTGCAAAGCATATAAAGTCACTAGCTCATACAGCATAAAGATTTCCATGAGCTTGTTAAATTTTATGTATTTTATTTCCTTAAATGGTTATGGGATTTTCCAAAAGCATACACAAAATTCCTTAAAACTTTGCCAACTTAGAAATAGTTGCATGAAAACCACCTTTTCAGGCTGTGTGGAATCTCCTAGAAAAATTTACCCGGTCCTTTGGTAGGATATCTGTGTATGAATTCCTACAAAAACAGAGTAGGACTCCTTGCCCCAACCAAATTTTATAGGCTAGTATGAGGTAAGGAAACAATTTATGGCTTGGACAGTTATCTGAAATTCCTGAAAACAAACAGTTCCCTAAGTAGTATGGCATAATTTTCTTATCTACAAGCACAAGCACGTGCATTTATTTATATCCCTAGATTAACTTCAAGTCTAATTTTACTGCCACCAGTATCCAGGCGTCCATTTATTTTTTTCTAATTACGAATGGCACTTGAGCTAGATCAAAGGCATTTTAAGGTCAAAATTGACTTCTCTGAAAAGTAGAGGGTGCGATCCTATGTAATTAATGTAATAAAAAGGGCATTAGCCATGCCCTTTCGCGCATTAAGTGGTGGCTCTAGGAAACCAAGTCCAGCCGTCCCCACCTGTTGGTGCAGAGGAATTGCTCGACTTACCCAAAAAAGCAGATTGAGGGCGTAGAGAAGGCAGCGCAGGCACTTCACGGAATCTTCTCTGGCCATTGTGAGCCCCAAAAGGGAAAAGCCCCATCCTTTCACCACATCCTACTCCCACCGGCCAAGTAGCAGCGACCTGCAGGGGCAGGGAGAACAGGGGACTTACCACCGCGCTCCGCACCCCCAGCCGGTCCCTCCTCTGCCCGCCCTCAGCCGGGTCCCGAGTCTGGTCCGAAGCCTAGTTCGTTCGAGACATCGCTTCATCGAGGATCATTTGTTAAAGTTGTAACTGTAACCTAAAGTCGCCTAAAGTTCCAGACTGGCTTCGGATAACACCTGCTGAGAGAAGACTGACTCCCGGATGAATGAAGGCACACAGTAAACTCCCGTTCTCAGGGGACGCGCGGCCGTGTCCTCTGCATTCTGATGAGACGCTCTTTAAAACCTCCCTCAGTCCACGCCCCTCCTCGGGGACAGCTCAGCTCAGAACTGTCCCCAAGGTTGGAAACCACACTGTCCCCGGGAGACGTCACAGGCGCCGCCGGCGAGTCCGCGGGTGCAAGTGCCCCCCTCATTAGGACAGCTCCTGGGTCCCCCAACTCCGCATCCCCGACCCCACCCGCAGTTCGGGTGTGAACACAGGGCACTGGGCGGGCGGGCCGCGCCGCTGAGCTGGGATTCCGCCCCGCGACTAGGGTTTCTTTGGGAGAACGTGAGAAATGGTGCTTCGGCCGGGAATGATGGATTAGCCCGGGGCGGGGGCGGGGAGGGGCGCCGGGGAATTAGGGCCGGTGCAGCTGTGCAGACGCCGGGGTAGTCACTCACGTCCCCCTCCCCCGGCCCCGGCCGCTGCCGCGACCCCGCGCTCCGGGCCGCCAGAGCAGCACAAAGCCGAGCGCGGTCCCCCCGCCCCGCCACCGCGTCCGCGCGCCCCCGGCAGGGCGCGGGGGGAAGCGCCGGCGGCGGGGAGCCCCACCGCCAGCCTCCAAGTAGTTTAGCACACAGCGCCGGGGACAGCCGCCGGCGGACTGGCGGGACCGCCGGCTGGAGAGACGCGAGACGTGCGGCCACTCACCGTCGGCGCTGGGCTCCGTGCCCCACTCCCGCCGGGGGACGGTCGGGGACGCAGTGCGGGGGCTCATCGGGGCAGGGACGCTCCTCCCGGGGAGCCGAAGGGCTGCATTGGCTCAAGCAGGAGACGCTTCCTTCTCTTCCTCTCCCCCCGCCGCCGCCGTCGCCGCCTCCTGGGAAAAAGAAAAAAAAAAAAGAAAAGAAAAAAAGAGTCCTGGGCAGCAGTTGCTGGAAAGTCTCTGTTAAGCCACCTCCCAGCGCCGCTGTCCCTCCCAAGTCCTCGCCAAGTCCGGACGAGGCAGCGGCGGCAGCCAGAGCCAGCTGCACAAACTCTCGGCGCATGCTCCGGCCGCTGGCTGCCCGGGCTGGATCCGAGTGGGTGTTTCTTGTCCCTTCACCCGGCGTGAGCCCCCGAAGGGACGCCTCACCTCTACAAGACACGGTCCAGAAAGAGAGAAAGCCTACGGACTTTGGGAAGGTCCGCTCAGTAAACCCCTTTAAAATGGTCGTGTCCGAGGAGGGGAGGCTCGGTTATAACCATAGGGAAACAGGCTTTTATTATATGAAAATATTTGTGTTTGGGAAGGGGGGGGTGAAGGAGTGGCCCAACCCAATTCCTGCAATGAGAAACTAGTTTTCACAACCTTTCTGGAACCACCCCCTGTGATTTGTCACTAACATGGTGCCCTATGATCCTTCTTATTGCTTTGTTGCCCTCCTGGTTTAAAAAAAAAAAAAAAAAGAACAAAACAAAAACAAAAACAAAAACTGTTCTTTCCCACTTCCATGGTGCACTGATAGAATTTATGTAAACACCAGAGTCGACGTGTCCCACTCTGATATGCAGAATAGAAAGAAACAACATTTTTTTTTAACTCTCACAAGTAACCCAAAGTTTCCAAAATTTTCTCCCGATAAAGTTGTCTGAGTTTTAACTGGATGACTTACCTTGAATTGGGTACAGAGTAATGGGTCTTTGAATTTGTTTTTAAACTAGAAATTCAGGCAGTATTAAAGTAATAATAATAGACTATCCCTCCAAAATTACCTTCCCTTTTGGAAGGAAGAAGTTTCACACTTCACTTTGTGTGGCAAATTAAACAATACTAACAAATACAAAGTCCATGAAATACAAGCAACATCTTTGAGAAAACCTAATAATGGAAGCCCTCCTTAAATTTCTTTAGGGGAAAAAAGAAAATTGGAGTTCTGTGTCTCTCGTCACCCAATTGCAGTCAGTCGCTGCATGACCGGAGTGACAATGAGACACATACTCTCATTTGGGTAGAAGTAAAATCAAGACTGAAAGAGAACCTGAGAGTTCTGGGTTAGAGTTAGGAACAATCTTGGTAAGCAAGTCACTAAGCTGAATGTAAGGCAGCAAGCCCAAAATAATACAAAGATAGACTTCTGACACAAAAGACCAAGAAGAACCTGCAGTAATCCATCAGATGACTCTAACCCTGGCAATAAAGTGTGTTCTGGAATCATGGAGAAGAGTAAAGAAACCTGTTGTTGTTGTTGTTTTTAAGATTTTTATTCATTTATTTAACAGAGAGAGAGATCACAAGTAGGCAGAGGGGGCGGGGGGAAGCAGGCTTTCTGCTGAGCAGAGAGCCTGATGCGGGGCTCGATCCCAGGATCCTGGGACCATGACCTGAGCCGAAGGCAGAGGCTTTAACCCACTGAGCCACCCAGGTGCCCCAGGAAACCTGTTTTATGTCTTCTACCAGTTTGTGCTCAATTTAGGCTGTACACCGGCTCTCAGCAGAGGAGTGCCGAGAAACCCGCCATATGACCACTGTTGGCGCACACATTCCTCTGTGAGGTAGAACCATCCCCATTTGAGGGGATTCTACGACTGCCATGAAAACTGACAAAAAGAGTGCAAAGGAATTCCCATGTCACTGAATACAGCTCTCCTCTACTTGGAAAAAGCAGTTAAGTTGCCTTTTCAAAATTCAGAAACTTTATAATGTGTTTTATTTATTTATGTATTTGAGAGAGAGAACATGACTGGCAAAGGGAGAAGGAGAGAATCTCAAGCAGACTAGGCGCTGAGCTCAGAGCTCGATCTCATGACCCTGAGATCATGACCTGAGCTGAAATCAAGAGTTGGTCGCTCAACCGACTGAGCCATCATTATGGGCCATCAGCCCTATAATTTGTAAATTTTTAAGGGCCCTGGATTAATATAATTTTTGAGGACAGTGCTTTAGAAATATGTCTATCCCACTTCCTTGTAATAAGTAAGAAATGTAGAGCCAAGAGAAGTTATAGAAGTTGCTCAATGTTCCATCTCTAGTTAAATCAGATTCCAGACCATAATCCAGAATTCTAATTTCTTAGTATGCTAGCACAGTGATTCTCAAAGTATCTGTACATTCCAGTCACTTGGAGAGCTTTGAAAAAATCCTAATACTTAAGCCATACTGCACACCAATTAAACCAGAATCTCTGCAGATGTGGCCTACGCATCTAAATGTTTCCAAGTTCCCAAGTTACTTTTACTCTGCAGTGAAATTTGGAAACCATTGCAACTAGCATTTTACAGATGCTGGAAGACCAGCAAAGGAGTCTCTTCAGACTTAGCTGGATCAAATCCCTCCCCTGGGAGCTGATAAATTGGAATTAATATCCTCGTTTTACAAATTCGGAAGAACAGAGCTGCTATAATATTCCTGATAAATGGTCATCGGAGTCTGTTGTCAACACTTCCGTGGAGGCGTCCTCACCACCTTGGAGGCATTGCAGCACCAGGCGGTTCTGGTTGTTCAATCCTGCCCACCCCTCCTCCACTCATCTTCTCCCCTTCAACCATCTTTCTGCCTTTTGGAGTCCCCAGCATGAGCAGGCCTCCCATCTGACAGCCCTTCAACTCCCTAAGGGGCCTGCCATTCCCTCCATCTCCATTTCTCTTCTTCCCCAGGATTATAGGAGCACGGGAAGATTCTCTGTGAGAATAACTTCTTTTGTGCACAAAAGGAAGATAGAAAAAAAATGGGGCATGACAATTTGAATATAGAGTAACACATTAGAAAGATCGTGTCGTCTTTGCACATGCCCATGAGGTCAGTACCCAACTTTGGGGTCATGTAGGCTTCGTTATATACCTTTTCAGTGTGTGACACCTACAGTGGCACATGCTAAAGATACTAAGAAAGAGATGGGCCTCGGGGTGCCTGGGTGGCTCAGTCAGTTAAACATCTGCCTTCTGTTCAGGTCATGATCCCAGGATCCTGGGATCAGCCCCACATAGGGCTCCTTAACTCAGTAGGGAGCCTGCTTCCTCCTCTCCCTCTGCTGCTCCCCCTGCTTGTGCACGCTCTCTCTCTCTCTCTCTCTCTCTGTCAACTAAATAAATAAAATCTTTTAAAAAAATAAAAAAGAAAGAGATGGATCTCTACCCCCCAGGAAAAGGAAAAATTATTCTTTTCAGTTTAGGTACTACTAAGAGCCACTATTTATGAGTAATCTCATGTGTGCCAGTCCCTGAGTTAGGAGTAAAACTCAGCTATGCAAATACATACATGCATGCATACTACATACTTGAAAAATAAAAAGGAGTAAAGCTCAGCTATGCGGTAAGATGATACAAGGTTCTCACCCCACAAAGCAACACATTTGTCCACATCCATTGCACTCACTCTGCTCAAGTCATGCAGAGGGAAGGAGGAGCATAGGGACTTGGTTGGAAGAATGAACTTCTATGACCTCTTAGTGTAAGACTTACAAGTGCCCCTCAGAGAGCTCTTTGCAATCAATACAAGAAAGACACTTGATACGTTTTAAGTAATATGTATCTGATATAAATGGTGCTTCGCAAAATGTATATTATTAATTCCTCCTAACTACATATGAGATGCTGAGACTCAGATGGTTGATTTCTCCAGCCCCATACAGGGAGCTAAATAAAGAAACTCAAATTTTAGGATCCGTCTGACTCCTTCCACAGTTAATCTGCTTTACAATAATATTTCAGATTGGGGGATGGATTCATTGACACATCTCATGAAGAAAAACATTTTAGACATTTTTATCAGTTCTTGAGAATATGAGGCTGGATTCCATAAATATGTATACTCAAGCTATAATTGGTAACTCTACTTTCACCTTTTACTCTGAAAGACTGTATCCAGTTGGATCTGAAAGAAGCCTTTCATTACCAAATCAGGTAAATTCAGTATTAGATAAATTGCTCTCAACTACAAGCCTAATGTTGGCAAAGAAAGAGATGGGTCTCTTTCTTTGGTGCCCAGTTAGACTAAAATTTCAGAGAAATAACAAATAATGTTTTGGTATAAGGATGTTCCAAATATTGCATGGGACAAATACCGCATGGAGCATACATATACTAAAAAATATTCGTTGTTTATCTGAAGTTCAAATTTAGCTGTGCATCCTATGTTTCTATTTTCTACCTCTGACAGCCCCACGCAAACTAGAAAATTCAGCTGAAAGCACCATAGCAGTAAGGATATAAGTAAATATATTATTTCGCATTACAGTAAGTCCAAAAAGAAGAACTCATCTACTCGACAATGACATCAAGGAATCAGATCTTTTCCTACTTACTCTTCTGATATAACAAGGTATAAGCTAGTGGCCTTGGGCTTCCTCTTCTCATGATTGCAAGAGGGCGGTGCAAATCCAGACATTGTACTGAGCTACTACTTCTTCTAGAGGAGGAGGAACTATTCCCTTAGGGACCTAAGGGTCTCCCTTAGGGATCAAGGAAACCTCTCCCAGAAGTTTTGTTGCTGGTCATCCCTTAAGATTCATTATTTAGAGCCCTGCCTCATACTCATGTATGCTCAGTTATTGGCAAAGAGTGTGAGCCTGCCATGACTGATTTAAAACAATCAAAACGTGTTCCCTGTGTCTTGGGTAACACTTATCTGAAGCACTTGGCCAAACAGAGGAGGAGGAGGATAGATAACCGAACAGAGGCAGAATTCTGGTTGAACTTCAGAGTGGAGAAAAGAATGGATGCTACTATCTTCTTTCCTGTTCACTGCTAATACAACCCAGCCTTCAGCCAACTATTTCTTGGCAGTACTCAGCAAAGGCCCTTAGTTATTGAGAGAACCAATGAAGCAGGAACCTACTGGCAACAGCAAAAGATCCTAGGACAACCTCATTACATCGTTTCCATCTCATGGCATAAGCTTACGTCTCGCACCGTATTTGCCTTTGTACACCATACTGTTGCTTAAAGGATTGCATCCTCATAAAATCTCCTGGAATAATTTCCTCTTGAAGTTTATCCAAACCCAGCATCTGTACAAAGTTCAGAGATTTGGATTAATTTCATCAGTTGACGTTAGTACAAATAATCCAGTCTTATTCAATAAATATTTATTGAATTGTTGCTATAAAAAACTCAGAATTGTGATGGGAGATCCAAATGGTTAGAACCAAAAGTTCTAACACAATTTTGACTGTCAAAGAATTTATAACTTCATTAGAATGCTTCTCTTCAGAAAGCACAATTTATAGAATGTAAGAACACTATCCCTTTGTAAGAAGTTTTAATTTACAGTTCTTTGAAACAAACTGTACAGGTTCCATTTACAAACAGCTGCTAAAGCCTACCTTTTTGACTAAGATTCCTCAGGAATTATTCCATTATCCCACTTCATCAACTTTTGTCATGCCAATAATACAACAACTAGAACGAAGAGAGTGACCAGGAATATTAGACATTTGTCTTTATCTGCTGCCCCTTCCAGTCAACTGACTGTGCTTTAAAGATTTCAGGTTTCTCCAAATGTGCTTTAATAAAACATTGATTTATTTACACTAGATTAAAATATTTAATTTTAGAACTATTTTCAGTTAGCTAATGCAAACTCACTTATGTCCTCTTCCTACCATGTAGCAAACCAACTGTTTTATGTAACAAGAACAGTTGTGATTTTGTGGTGATAATTCAGCTTTTACAAAAGTTTTACCATTGTGGGGCGCGTGGGTGGCTCAGTCGTTAAGTGTCTGCCTTCCACTCGGATCATGATTCCAGAGTCCTGGGATCGAGCCCAGCATCAGGGCTCCCTGCTCAGTGGGAGGCTTGCTTTCCCTCTCCCACTCCCCCTGCTTGTGTTCCCTCTCCCACTGTGAATCTCTGTCAAATAAATAAATAAAATCTTTTAGAAAAAAGTTTTACCATTGAAACTTGGACTTTCTATTCCTATGTTATCTGTATGTATGTGTATTAGCTATAACATAAAACATATATGGCAAACTAGAGATATAGTAAATTTTCATTTTATATTTCATAGTATGAATGAATAAATGACCAGTGTTTAAGAAGGAAAGTTAGTGTCTCTGCTGTCTTTGATGATGATCCATTTTATTTTTGTAAAAATTAACAATGGCCATTATGTTTTACTGTATTTGTATTGTCAGTATTCTTTCCTAGAAAGCAGTATTAAATGGTTACTATTCAGTGTAATAAAAGAAGAGATACCATGTCAGGGACATAAAACATCCATACATAACGTATACAGATAGTTTTAAAAACTTACAAGCATTTCTATCAGTTTAATGCTTTTCTTAGCTTTATCATCATTGTAACTGACTAGAAATAAGACCTGGAAGGTAATATGTTTGATTTAGAAAATGTATACATATTTTCCCAAATGACTAATAGGAATGAAATTATATGTTTTTGTTGTGAGTTGCATACTGATGGTGTTTTATGTTGCATTAGCACTGGGTCAGAGGAGAATCTTTCCGAGCCTGCCAATGTGAAGATGAGTTGGTTCACTCTTCGGGGAAGGTGGCCTAAAATGTAGCAGCAGCCAACAAGGGCTGCAAGGCTGACCATATGTTAACTTAATTAACTAGGTCCCAACAGCCATTCCTCGGATGCGTAAAAGCTGAGCCCGTAGCAGACAAAACTTTACGTTACTTAGGTGTACTCTCTTTCTTGATCTTTTCCTTCTTTTACTGTTCCCAACTTGCACATATACTGAGAGCATCATAAATCATGTCCCCTCTTCCCTCCCTTCCCCAACCTCCCTCTTCAGGCTCGTGTTGCCAACTATCCCATGAATCCCATAAACTCACCAGGTTTGCTACACATGTAAAGTTTCACAAATGTGCCTCCTTCAGTTATGGGAGTGGACGGGGATGGCCAGAACCTAGAAACTAGACCAATCAATTAGGGTGTGACTGGAACTTGAGTGAAGACCCATCAAAAGGCGATGTAAATTTAGGCAGCCAAGCGGAACTAAGTATGAAGGGAATGTGTTGGCAAGCGGGAGGTGGAAATCTAGCAGGAAGACAGATGGCAGCATCAGAGAGGCCCAGCAAATGGGAACAGGCAGGTGCCCTGGCAGACAAACAGAAGTCAGGGGCACAGGGGTTGGGCAGCAGAAAACAGGAAAAGGTTCACAAAGTCAAGGAAAGCTGCCCTCCCTCTGTGTCCTGGTGATTCAGTCCTTCTCCACCAAGACACGATCAGGGAGGCTGGTCCGGGAGATGAACACAGGTCCTTAGACAAGCAGGATTCGAGAACAAGAACTGCAGTCCCAGAGAAACTCCTCTAGTTCCTAGTTTAAAGAGTTTTAATATTAAGATTAGAAACGTCTGTGGTGTCCAGATTCAGGGAGATCTTAAATTCTGGGCAGAAGAGTTTGTACCTCATTCAGAAGCAAGGAGGCCACAGAAGGTTTTGACGTGAGCAGAAGAATAACAGAAGAAATCTACAACCGGAGTTTTCAGTCAGACCTGGATTTGAAGGCTGGCTTCAACAACTTGTTAGTCATGTGATAATGAGCAAACAACCTTACCTCCAAAAGCCTCAGTTTCCTTATCTGTGTACTTTCCCCTAAAGTGGTCATAAGTATTACGTAAGGTGTGAGTGGCCTAAATTTAGCTGGGGTCACCCTGTCCTTAGCGGTTTAAACAGAATCGGTTGAGCCTCTTTCCCACCAGCAGTGGGCAAAGTCGTTCTGTTTTCCCCTTGCAGTCCCTCTGGGCATTATTTTGATGAAAAGTAATGGGAAACACTACTTCTAGAGTTCTGAGGCCGTTTATGGGTCATCTTGTCATCCCACAGACTCTTCTTTTCTCTGAAGGGTGACAGCCCCAAAAGATTCCTTCCCTCTCAGAGTATGGCCAGCACAAGCCTACATTCATAGTTGCCTTTGACTGAAATCGCAGAGACTAAAGGGAGTTCTGTAGCAGCATCACATACAACTCAAAAACGAATATTAGAAATTCTCTGGCTACTCTAGCACTACTTATTTCTTCCTTGTTGCCTTTTGCTGAAGTTTCTACATTGACTCACCCTCCTCTTATCACTGCTTATACTCCAACATCAAATTCCTGGTAACTTCTCACGCGGACGACATAGCTACCTATTTCGTTTTATGGCTGACTTTGAAACGATGCCCCACAGGTCTCAGCTTTCACACAATTCTCTCCCTAACTGATATTCTGGTACAAAGCAAGTATGAAGAGATCCACGGATCTAATGAGGATAGAGCCCAGACTATAGACCGCTAATTTTCGGAAGAGAACCTGGGATTAAGATACTTTGGGGTGGGGAATCATTCTGGGATCAGAATAAAGAGCACTGACTTCAGAAGCTACTCCTTTCAAGAAACTGCCCTTTTTATTTTAAGATTTTGTTTATTTATTTGACAGAGAGAGACACAGCGAGAGAGGGAACACAAGCAGGGGGAGTGAGAGAGAGAGAAGCAGGCTTCCCACCAAGCAGGGAGCCCAATGCGGGGCTTGATCCCAGGACCCTACAATCATGACCTGAGCCGAAGATAGATACTTAACAACTGAGCCACCCAGGCACCCCAAGAAACTGCATTTCGATTGGATGACTTCGTAGAAAAACAGGTACCCGGGACCGTGGTTGAAAACAATACCAGGACTGGCAGGCAGTTAGTGGAACTGACCAGCTGGCTGTGGTCAGGGGAAGAGTAGATGAGCGCCTGACCAGGACCACAGTCACCCCAGGATGGCTGTGGTCCCCCCCCACGCTGTGCCTTGTGAGGAGGACCACCAGAGGCTTACCACCAAGAAGGGGGAAAACAGACTTCACGAAAATAATTTAGCCAATCGCTAAACCCATAAACAAGCCAATAACAGTAACAAGCCCCGAAGTGGGAGGGAGCGGCCAGTACCTAGAGTTGCTGCAATATATTATCTAAAATGTCTGGTTTCCAACAACCAAAAAAAAAAAAAAAAAAAATTGAGGCCTGAAAAGAAACAGGAAAGGATGACTCATCCTCCAGAAAAAAAGCAGACAACAGAAACTGCCCATGACAGTGACCTGATGTTGGATCTAACAGAAAAAGATTCAAAGTAGCCATTATGAATAATGGAAAAAATTTAAAAAAGGAAGTCGGGCTGAAGAAGGAAAGGAAGGTGTGATGGCAGTGTCATATCACACAGAGAGGATCAATAAAAAGATATCAATTATAAAAATAACCAAAAGCTGTATGTTCTAGACCCAATAGTACACTTTATAAGAACATTTTGTATAATCAACTATGTGTATATGTATCAATACATTATATATAGTTATATATGTGTGTGTGCATGAAATGTGTTGTTAGGCCTAGAACACAGAAATATCATATAATTGCAATTCACTTGCTAATAACAGCACAAAGGAGGTGGGTAGGAGCAAAGCAAGCTGTGATAAAGCAATAATTACATAAAATAGAAAAAGAAGAAAGAAAGAAGGAAAAAGGAAGGAAGGAAGGAAAGGAAGAAGGAAGGAGGGAAGGAGGAAGGAGGGAAGAAAAGAAAAGAAAAAAAGAAAAGGAAAGGGAAAGGAGGGGAGGGAAAGGAAAGGAAAAGAAAGGGAAGGGAAGAAAAGAAAAGAAGAAAAAGAAAACAAAAGGAAAGGAAAGAGAAGAGAAGAAAAGAAAAGAAAAGAAAAGAAAAGAAAAGAAAAGAAAAGAAAAGAAAAGAAAAGAAAAGAAAAGAAAAGAAAAGAAAAGGGAATACCCCATCTGCTTCATCGAAGACGAGGACACCAACCCCTGTCTTCCGGAGCAGTTGCTGGCTAAATTGCCGCCGGCCTTCGTGGGCATGCTCACCCCCACTCTGGTGCTGCAACAAGCCTGATGTTGCAATACAGATGCTATAACAGGAAAGGCAAGCCTATTTGCTGCCAGGGCTTCCGAGAATCCCTTTGTCCTCCAGTTGCAGCCTATCCTTATTGGCCCTATTGGCCCAGTACTAATTATGGGCTCTTGCTTCTGCTTTTACTACCTGACATTCCAATTTAGAATTATATTTAGAATCAGAAATGTTTCCCCAAACCCTATCTTCTTTGTTAGGCCTTAGTACTATTCTTAATCTCTCCCTCCAGAGGCCAGATCTTGCTCCCTATGTTTCATTTGCTTTCTTACTTTTCTGAGGCCTGTTGGGATTGGACTCTTAAACCATCACAACGTTACCACCTGCTTAACTTGGAGTTTTCTTGATGTTGTGCACCATTAGCCAACACCCCCGCCCCCACACTGCACTACACACACACACACACACACACACACACACACAGAGTGTTGGATCTCCTTAGTTACAAAAACCAGCATGAACCAAGTCTAGGTCTGCCTGACCCTTCCAACGTGTACCTCAAGCCCTTGGGACAGTGTCCGGCCCTTTCCTACACTAACCTGTAGGGATTATTATGGTCTTTGTGTCTTTGTATTGGTTTTGCCTAAACATGTTCAAATTTTAACGTGATTGCTCTGCTGCACAGCTCTCCCCTTCGCTATTCCCTGCTCTCCTTCCAATCAAAAGCAAAGGAACAAATTTTCTAATTTACTCTGGGCAGAAAATCAGGAGAACCACGATGATGGAACAGAACTCAAAATCAGAGGAAATATACTCTAATGAAAGTCTAGAAAAGTCCCTGAGCTTTAGTGTAAGGATTTTGTGTTACCTACTTTTGCATAAGGATTTAACATAAGGATCGTGTGTATAGGTGTGTGTGTTCATGTGTTTTTTATTCATCTGTATTCTGTACACCTACGTTTTTAAGATCAGTGGCCTCTGGTCATGAAAGTATTATTACATTAACCATTTGAAAAAAAAGACTGAGGAAATATTTGAAGGGAATTTTACTTTTAGCAAATCATGCTATTTCCAAGTCTGATTTTGTATCTGAGCTACTTCACACCTATCTAATGAGTGAAATGACCCCTGAACTGGGAAACAGAAGACTGAGCTTCTAATCCAGATTTTTCCTGAGCCAGGAAACCCAGAGTCGTTTAATGGCTTTCCATCAGGAGGGATAAGAAATAATTTAATTTAGTTAATTTTAGTATCATAGTTCCAACTTTGAACAATTCAATCACATTTAAAATACCGTCCTTCATAGTTCTGATAAAAGTTACTACCTATAGTAATTTCTTTAGAGGCAAAATAGTCAAGACTTTATAGCCTTTTCTTAAATCTAAATACTATGTGCTGATGGGCAAGGGACGTCCTTCAACTTTATTGTTAACAATAGTTCAGTGATTTGATATTATTATGACAGATCACATCCCAATTGTTAAGATTCAATATTAGGTTTACAATATTAGTTTATATATTGTCTTTAATTTAAAAAACAAAAACAATCTCCTGTTTCTAAGATATCTTTAGAAATGGTCCTTGTGTTATCTAACCAAATACTCATGTCTCCTCTAGGCATACTTAGGCATTATAGATGTTAAATTTGCTTTCTTATTCTTCTTTTGTCTTTCAACTTGGAAGATGGCTCTGATTGAAACATACAGTTGTATTATGCATCCACATTCATACTTAGTCCTGTAATTTTTTTGTTCATTGGACATTCATAGTAGGCATAATTGTACTTTATAAATCTGTGCTAATTAGTAGCTGCTAATTTCCTCTGTTAATTCAGATTCAAGACCATAAATCATGATGCATTTAACCTACCATTCTTTCATTTACAGAATAAAAATGACAATGTGATACGATTTTTATGATTTGACAGTCATCACAAAATAATTAGTGCATTAGTAATCAGTAATAGCTCAGTTTAAGAACATTTGAGATTTTCAATTGAATAGAAGGGGGAAAGGTGGTTTTCGAAAGACATGTTTTCGGCTAAAACTAACAGTAGTGCCAAATGTTTTAGAAATTTTTGCGATGCAGATAATAAAACTGCAGTGAGTTGGACTAGAAATATCAAACTCATTTCAAACAACTGGCTCATTCCTAAGTCAGACCCCCCACTTTGCACTAAGCGCCCTCTACATGAATACTGAGGAAGAAACACTTAACTCGCCTTGATGAATGCAACAATTATAACACAAAAGAAATCATTAATGCATCAGAACAGAAGAGTATGGTCTGTTAGCATCTAATTAGGCTCCTGCTGTAATTATCCTCCATTTGAGAAATTTTCTTAATGTAAAAGTGATAAAACAAATCATAAGTATTCACTTGGTTTAATTAGTTAGCAGCACTAAGGCCCATTTCGTTTAATCTGTATCTTTTTTCCATACTTTGTTCTAATGATCTTAACTATAGAAAAGCTGAACATTTTACCACTTTAAACTTTTTACAATACCCACATCATAAAATCTTTCTTATACACCCTTGTCTCCCCCACAAAACTTCCCCAGCCAAATTTCCAACATTGTGCTTGGTTACCTGATTCCAGCCCAGGTAATGATCTCAGGGATCACTGGGATTGAGCCCCACATGGGCTCCTAGCTCAGCACTGATTCTGGTTGTGACTCTCTCCTTCTCCCTCTCCCTGCCCCTGATTGTGTTCTCTCTCTCTCTCTCTCTCTCTCTCCTTCTAAAATAAATAAATAGATAAAATCTTTTAAAGAGGATAAAAATTAATTTATCTTTTCCTTAAAGATTTTATTTTTAAGTAATCTCTACATCCATTGTGGGGCTCAAGCCCATAATCCTGAGATTAAGAGTTACATGCTTTACCAACTGAGCCAGCCAGAGGCTCCTGTTTATCTACCTACCTACCTACCTACTGCTTATCTACCATCTATCTATCTATTATCTAAATACTTGGCAATGGATTTTTTTTAAAGCCATCCTTCTTTCTCTGGGAAAAAGCAAGGAAGAGAAGACTAAATTCTGCCTCTGGTTCTCAAAAACAAAACCAAACCAAACCCTCCAACTTCCCCAATAATGTTTTTTCCATTTCTCCCATAACTAAGAAAACTTTCAGCCACCCAACTAGACCAAGTCAGTCTTGATTCTTCAGATCACAAGTTTTTACTGTCTCCTGGAAGATATGACCCTTAATCAACAGAGGGTTCTTAAGAGGGTAGGAACAAACTTCATTTCAGGACTGGAAAACAACTTCATGTGCATGCTCTATTTTGGATAGGTAGGACAACAGTCCATCTAGACATGCTGCTGAATTGAGCTGCAGCCAAGTCAGTTTCTTCCCTGTCTGCATTAGTGGAAGAAAAAAAAAATCTATCTTTCCTACTAGTAATTTTTTCCTATAATTTATGATGAGCAAAGCTTATTTGCTATTCTGATTACATTTTAAAAAACCATGCTTGGAAAGGCTGTGCTAAATGAATTCTTTCCAACTCCTTATGTGTAATGGTCCTGAGATATTGCAAATGCGTATATATAATACATTAAAACATTTCAATACATGAATGAAATCTTTATTTGGACCTATAAAAACCATTTGATAATTGTTCAGTTTTGATTCTAGATCTGAGGTATAAAGAAAGCTTCCAAATAAGGAGTTTTCAAATCTTTTCTATCATCAAAATTAATGTTTAGTAAAATAAATACTGATGAATGATCAAGGAAGCATGCTCAGATTCATTGATTGAAGTAAGACATAAAAAATAAGCTGCACACCATTGATCCAAGTTTTTAAGATGGAAGAAGCACTTGAGAACTGTTCTTTAATTGTATCAGTTTTTATTCATCTGACAAGCATTGATATGGCCGTGCTGGTCATTGAAATATTAAATGGCCTGAACTACTTGGTAAATGGTTGCTGCTCTGAGCCCTTGACTCCCAGCCACCCTGTCCATTCTCTTATCTTTGCACTAACTAGAAAATAAAGTGTTAAGGTCGGGGCAGCATGTGTTCTCCAGGAATTCATCCCAAGGCTTTGGAACATTCGTGCTAACTTGTTGGCATCTGAACTATAATGGTATTAGAAATGTTAAATCTAACCTCTGAATGGGATCTGTGCCGCCAGCGTTCACCTCATGAGAGAATACGTTTGCAAGGGGAAGGAATGATATAATTACCATAGTATTTTGTTTGTTTTTAAGCTGCAAGCTTGTGTACCCTTCTTTCCTTTAAAATGGTCCAGCCTATTTCATCGAGTCTCTGAATAGCACTGGAATTTTGATGTACAGACACGGGAGCCAATGTAGTGTCTTAATTTCTGTTGCCACTGTTGAGCTCCATTTCAGTACCCTGTGGCTCCTGGTCATGGGGGCAAATCATGGTGGGACTGCCTTATCTTTCTTCTTACCATCTTTTCCACTCTTCCCTTGAGTGAAGAGGGAGAAGGATATGTCTGAAGAGGAATGAGCTGGTCCTTCTCCCACCAGCATAATAGTTCTTTTATTTTTTTTTAAGATTTTATTTATTTATTTGACAGACAGAGATCACAAGTAGGCAGAGAGAGAGGAGGAAGCAGACTCCCCGCCCAGCACAGAGTCGATGTGGGGCTCAATCCCAGGACCCCCGGATCATGACCTGAGCTGAAGGCAGGGGCTTTCACACTCTGAGCCACCCAGGGTGCCCCTAATAGTTCTTTTAATAGGTTCATGATCAGAGTGATTTGGGACCCCAGTATTTTCTTATACAAATTGTTTAATATGAGTTCTTGATTTCTCTCCCCAGGGCAAGCTTCCTCTGGAGTTAGGTTGTAGGTGCCACGACCAAGAGAAATCAACACTTCTCACTAATTATTACATTCACAGGTCTCAAATGAAACACCTTTACTTCTCCTTTTCAAATTGAGCTCTAGGACTAGGACTACTGTCAAGAGAAATCCCTCTCTGCTCTAGAGGCTCATCCTCAAAGCCTGTTTTCGGCCCTGGCATGTCCAGACATTACATCTCTTCCAGGTGGTACATAAAACCTTCGGGGCGCCATCTAGGTGTGAGATGATGCTTACAAGATAAAACGTGATCTGGCTCTCCACTCCTTTACATACACAGGACGAAGTGGGCTCCAAGAACTACTTCCTCTTTCAATCTTCCTTCCTACATTTAACATCTTCCTTTTAGCTGTATCCTTACTTGTTCTATCCTAGTCAAAGACATATCCAAAATAATTGTGTGAGCTTCTCTTTCACATGAAAAAGCACAGAGGTGCTGAATAAAATAGCACCATCTCTTCTTTCTGCATTTTGTGAGAAGAAAATATTTTGCTGATGTAAACTCTCCTCATTTCAGTTTCGTTACTTTGTTTTCTCCCTTTTCACTGAGTTAAAAGGGCCTCAGGTGAGAAGTGATTGAACATTGATGTGTCACATGAAACTTTCTCTTTCCCACTCAGCACTAATGAAAATATTTGCCTTCTACTTAACTAACAGGCCTTTTCTTTAAAACTTGCTGGACTTGTTTTTTGACTGAGTAACTTCAGCACAGACCATAACAGGGATGCTTTAGATTTTCATCTCTTTCATTCCTCAGGAAAAGAGAAAGAAATGTGGGGAGGAGTCCTGAATTTTACAAGCTGAATAGGAAAAACTAAGAAAAGAATCTTGGTTTTTAAAACAATAATTTTAAACTCCCATTGGCTTATTAAATTATTGCTTTCCATTTAAATACCTGCCAAAAATCACCTACTATCCCTAACATAATATATGTAAATTGCCAATGTACTTTAATTGTATGTAATAACAATGTGGAAAGCACAAAGAGAAATGAGCATTTATCATTAATCATTATATAGTGCCTTAGAATTTTAACAGTAATGTTTGTTCCTTGGACTAACTCAGACCTAACATACGGCATACCTAAGTGTTTGACATCTTAAAAACATCTCTGTTCTACGTAGAAATGTCCTTCTATAAATCCACCCATGCAATTAAAACAATTGGTAAGACATAAAGGTATATACAATCAGCATAAGAATGTGTTATGTTTTTTTATCTACTCAACAAAATTATTCCACTAAAGCTAAATAAATAGTTATCAAATTACTACCCAGAAGACTCTGCAGCTGCTTCTGTTTAAGGCTTACATATATGTCTTTACTGTCCCCTCCCTACTCAGCCAAATTAACCCGAGAAAGAGACAGTCGGATTAATTTCAAGAGCTCTTTCTCCCTGGAGGGCACTGGAAATGATGGAATGGGGAACAGCTGCATTTCCTGAGCCTTCTGTCCCTTCTAGTTATTTTTCTTCTTTTTTCTTAACCTCCACAGTCGCTCCCTTCCCTTATACAACCTCAATGAGTTCTCAAGCTTTAAATTACATTTCTATTTTGATGACAACTGTAAGTACCTCTCTATCCCAGGCTCCCTCTACTGGGAACTCCAGATTCTAGTATTTGACTACAGAATATCTCAGACTTCATGTGTGCAAAATGGAGCCCGCAGTGATGGAATTCCACACCACTTTTCAATGAGTAAGTGGAATCACCATTCATTCATTTTTCAACTAGGAACCCAAATTTTATCTTTGATTCAAATTTCTCTCTTATACTTGTACTTAATTCACTCTGATGGAAAGTTCTGTTAATTCCACTGTGAAATACATCTCAAATCCAGCCCACTCTCTGTCTCCACTGGCAACAAACAAGGCAAGAAAATGGCAATCTCTCAATTGAACCACTTTGTTAGCTTTTGTCACATCAATATTTGCTCCTCTCAACTTATTCTCCATAAAAAATAGGAATTATCTTCCTCTTGTTACAAATAAGAAAACTGAGGTTCCTGATGGGAAATAAATTTGCCCAAGTTTACATGGCAGTAAGGATAGCACTAGAATTTTAAGCCAGGTGAGCCAGCTCAAGGTTCAACAATTTATTCAATTTCATATAACTATAAAATGGATCCAGCTAGTCCAGCTAGTTTTGAGTTCTTTTTACTAAACTATACTGCTCCTCTATATTTAAAAGAATAGTGACCAGAGGAATAATTTTTATGTCTCGCATATTAAAAATGGATCAGGAAACTCACATGTGTATGTGTGTCAATACATATATTGTAGAAAATATCAAAGTGTTAAGAGATATTAGGAAGGGAGTATGAGAGGTGAAATTATGATTAATTTATTTTCTTCTTCATAATTTTCTATTTTTGCATTTTCCTGAATTTTCTACTAATAACATATACCAGTTATAATCAGAAAATCACAATGAAGTTTTATTTTTTTTAAAGATTTTATTTATTTATTTGAGAGACAGAGATCACAAGTAGGCAGAGAGGCAGGCAGAGAGAGAGAGAGGGGAAAGCAGGCTCCCTGCTGAGCAGAGAGACCGATGCGATGTGGGGCTCGATCCCAGGGTCCTGGGATCATGACCTGAGCCGAAGGCAGAGGCTTTAACCCACTGAGCCACACAGGCACCCCCACAATGAAGTTTTAAATAGGTCTGGATGTAACTAAAATATATATATTAAGTAAACGAAATTAAACTGAAACACTTGACCTTTTTATATTAACTTTGTGACCAAATTTTCATTACTTCCATAGTTTTTTTTAAAGATATTATTTATTTGACAGAAAGAGAAACAGTGACAAAGGAAACACAAGCAGGGGGAATTGGAGAAGGAGAAGTAGGCTTCCTGCTAAGCAGGGAGCCCGATGCAGGGATCCATCCAAGGACCTTGGGATCAAGACCTGAGCCTATTGCAGACACTTAATGACTGAGCCACCCAGGTGCCCCACTTTCATAGTTTTTATGACTTATTTAATTTTTATTAATTTTATAGATTGTGTTATAGGGATTAGTCAAAAGGTTCTTTGCAAGTGAGATTAGAAATTATAATTTTTTAAAACTCTGCTTCCTTTCTGATTTTCCTGAGCAAAACTATCATCAAAAGTCTTCATTAACTCTTAAGCCACTCTAAATAATACTTACACTTAAATGACGTTTTCATGTACACTTGAAAGTAATCATAAGGAATAACATAGCATTTGCATATGAGTGACAAATGCTTCTTAGAGGCCTTTGACTTTTTTGTGATTGTGAATAGTCCCTAGAGTTCCGTCTATAACCTTTAATTGCTCTAAAATTGCAACACCACCCTTCCAGCTTCCATTGACAACTCGCTTGCATTTTCAATACAGGACACCTAAAACTGAACTCTTTGACACCCCCAGGCTGAATTAAGTGTCCCTCATTGACACTCCCATAACACCCTATGTAACCTCTTGTAACACATAAATTGTGTGTCATAATTACCTGTTAGTCTATATTCTCCACTAGACTGTAACCTCCTGGGATCGAGCCCAGCATGGGGCTCTCTGCTCAGCAGGGAGTCTGCGTCCCCCTCTCTCTGCTTGACTCTCTGCCTACTTGTGATATCTCTCTCTCTCTCTCTCAAATAAATAAACAAAATCTTCAAAAAAAATAAAAATAAAGAGCCTTCTCTCTCGTTCATTCTCTCGATGTCTAAAAATCGTCTACAGAAATGCTATAAACCTATTTCTCAAATTAAAAAAGTTAACTTCTCCAAAATAGTATAATAAAAATAGTTTTACCCAATCAAAATCTATATCATGACAAGAAGCATAATGAACTGTTGAAGGTAATTTAAAAGTAGTCAATCAACATACATTTCAATGCCTGAAAGATTCAGTCTCCTCTAGGCCAGACTAGGAAGGGTTCAAGGAAACAGATTATCAGCTGGAAAATTTTGGCTTTTGGCATGCTAAAAAGAAGATACCAACAAAGTGTCCTTGGGTGGATGGGAGAGTATTTGATGTCAGTGTTCTTTAGTTCACGGAATTGGTCTTCACTTTTGCTCTGTCTCTCATTAGATCCCATCCCTGTGATTCCATTTAGGTGTCTTTAGATGTACAAAGATTTCATGGAAGAATAATGAATTTCAGTAAGTCTGAAATGGAGGAGATCATTTCCCTTTCATACAGCTCTCTACAAAACCTCACTCTTTTTGTTACCCAAGTATTGTCAACGTCTTTGCAAGCTCTCTCTGTCTGAATTCTAGGTCATTGTCAATTCTTTGAATGTTGTTTGGCATTGGCACCTGATATAAAACATCACTTTCAGAATTTCATCAACCATAACAGTGTGTAGAAGACAACCATTTTTTACAGTTTCTATAAGAGTTTCAAAATCATTTATTTTGCATCAAATAATAATGTTATATAAAAAAAAAAAAAAAGAAGAACAACCTAGGCATCCACTGGCTATAGGAACAAAACTAACACCAGGGCATTCGGTTGGTGAATGAAGGAGATCTTAAGGAATTAAGTAGGCAGCCCTGAATCTAGTATGTGGTAATTGTTGGGCCGAGGGATTCTTCTCACTCCAATGGATGTAGGATACATGATCTCTGGGAGATTGTATGAGGCCAGAGTTTCAACCCCATGAAGTCTGAACTTAGAGTTCTTGCAGGGTATCTTTTACACTATGCAGATCATTGCCTAACATTGTACAAGGGTCTTTGGAGCCTCTGTTTGGCAGCCAGCCATGATTCACTGCTGTAGCATATTGTCAAAGCAGCTGGCCCTCTGTGTACATGTACACACACACACACACACACACACATGACCCACTGCAGAAATTAACCCTTTCTCACCTAACAATACATTCATACCCTTGACTTCACCCTGCCCATAAGAATCGCATCTTACTCATTGAGGGCCAGTTGTGTACCAACTCTTTTCGTATAATTCCTTCAAGGTTTACAACAACCCTTTAAGATAAGTATTACCATTCCCAATGTACAGATGAGAAACTTAGAGGTTGAATATCTGCCCAAGTTTTCAGAACTAGTATAAGGCTTAGCTGATTTTAAACCATGATCTGTCTGGTTCCCAAACTCTTTAAAAACTAGTGATCTAAAAAAAATTTAAAAATAAAAAATAATAATAAAAACTAGTGATCTATTCCTACATAGCAACAGGACCTAGAGAAGGAGTAAAAGCTCTTTTGAAGTGCAAACTCATGAAAAACCATTAGGAAGTTAGCTCAATTCTGTTATTAAAATGACAAGCCTGTCTTCATAATTACCAGAGCTGACTTGCTTGAGAATGATAAGAAACTATGATTATTTAAAGTGTGTGCTTTAATCTCAATGATATGCTGTATTTTATTCATTATTCTAAAGACATAACTTATTTTTAATAAAGCCCTCAATAAGTTGTAGAAGTTCCAAAAAAAGGAAGGCAAGGCACTTGCCCATAATGTGGTCAGAATGCAGTATGGTAAAGGTCAGTGCCCATCTCCCAAAGGGCCATCAGAAGCTGGCCTTCTCTAAAGAATTTCCCATGACCTAACTGAGGGACTTGCTTCAACTTTATCAGGAGCTTGACTTGTGTCTGATTCTAAAAGTTATTTCTATTAAATGAGAGTTTTTGTTCCTCCAGACTGGTTTTTATATGGGAAAAAAATCATTAATAGGTTGTTAGTTTTTTAAATATTCAATTTATTATAGTTTTAAGAAGAAAGGGATGAGTTCTTCTTTACAGTTGTCAGTTCATTTTATAAACTGTACTATCTCATGTAGAAGACTAGCAAATTTTCACACTTTAAAGGAGGCCTTTAATTACTATCTAAAATGAGTTATAAACCTTATTAATTAAACTACTTTTAACATTTTAAACTGCATTGATACATTTAACATACTCAATTTCTTTCAACACATACATAAATCATCTAACAAACTTCCTCAAGTATTTAAGCATATTTACAAAATTAACAAATGGAATTTTAAAAATGGTTTTCTGTAGGTTTTCTTGAGTGTTCAAATGTTCAAATTATATTCTGTCTAGATGCACAATTATAAATCAGTTTTTTTTAAGATTTTATTTATTTATTTGACAGAGAGAGATCACAGTAGACAGAGAGGCAGGCAGAGAGGCAGGCAGGCTCCCTGCTGAGCAGAGAGCCCTATGCGGGACTCCATCCCAGGACCCTGAGATCATGACCTGAGCCGAAGGCAGCGGCTTAACCCACTGAGCCACCCAGGTGCCCCATAAATCAGTTTTTAATTAGCCATTTTTTAATATTTTTATTTATTTATTTGACAGAGAGAGATCACAAGTAGGCAGAGAGAGAGAGAGGAGGAAGCAGGCTCCCCGCCAAGCAGAGAGCCTGATGCGGAACTTGATCTCAGGACCCCGAGACCATGACCTGAGCCGAAGGCAGAGGTCCAACCCATTGAACCACCCAGGTGTCCCAAATTAGCCATTTTTAAATGGCATTCAGGTTAAAGTCTCCTATACATTACAGATATTTAATATCATAAGTATGCACACATTAATAAATGTGAAAATAATAACCTTAGGCTTTGGATCTCTAAAACATTTCTGCAACTAATTTTAAATCTTCCTAGATGTGTAACTTTCTTTTCCACAAAGGAAACATACCATCTCACAAAATTTTAGGGGTTATATCCCTACATAAACTTTGGAGCTGCCTTCTCACCTTTTCAATGAGCTGAGTCTAGTCCTGTGATAAGACTGGATCCTGTCTGTGACAGGGAAGGAACACACTGAACCCTATAGAATATTGCAGACTGTAATAAGGACTTTGAAAGTGAAAGAAGGAAACATCATGTGGGTCATAGCCATTAAAAGGGAATCACATCATTATCTAATTTTCAAGTCAGGCTAGAGTCTCTAACTTCCACCCAGGTGGCCATGCCTCTTAAATGGATTTTGCTTTCCTTAGTTCTTAAGACAAGTAAAATGTATTCACATCTAGGTGTAAAGACATTTCAATGTAAGGCATTCCTGCGTTTTCTCACATTCATCAAACCATCCAACTCTTCCTGCTATTAAAACCATACTGCTCTGAATTCTGAAAGTCTTGGAGCTTTGTCTGACTATTTTGCTCACAACTTCCAAGGTCATTCTATTGACAGACACATCTCTTAAGGGCAGATGCACAGTAACCCGGCTTACAAAAGGGAAGTAGCAAAACAAAATGCCAGTGTGTTAATTTACAAGGAGAAGTAGGACTGGTAAGGAAGCCAGGCACTTGAAATCCTCTGGTGCACACATTATCTTCCTTTAACCAGGCCTCATAAAGAGGTGAGTTATTACCTGAAGGTTGCCCAGTGAGTATGAATCAGAACAAGAGAAATTAAATATATGATTTGGATGATTAATGACATCAGCATGAGACCATCTCATCTACCTACCACGGTTTAGAGGAGCCAAATAGATAGCATCGCTTCTCACCCTGAAAGTTTGGTACCAACTATAAGGCAAGTATGGAGTCAAACAGATGGAGCTCAAAATGCAAACTTTATAACTAATGATGTCTAGAGACACAGCTTTAACTATGCAACTAAATGTGTTTGATGATATTTCTTCACTAAATTGGACCAACTGACCCAGTCACTAGTCCAGATTCTCAATCGCAATGACCCCCACAGGCAGTACCAGTACCTGTACCTGTGGTCAACAGGGAAGGAGATAGACCAAAATGCAGGCATCCTGTGGGAAGGCTGGTTTCCAAAGAGGGGAGAGATTGAGAGAGAGAGAGAGAGAAAGAGAATGGCAGCATACCGTCTCTCTCTTCCACTTTTCACTTATGAGGTAAGACGTTTCTTCTGCTGGAAGGGGTACACAGAGGAAAGAAGAGCCAGGAATGTTTCTCTTCTCTTCTGTGGAATCCTTCCACAGAAATATGGGGGAATACGTGCTCTCCACTTATTCCTTGGTGACATCCATCTCCCCAGGAGGGAGTAATCTGAAATGCCACAGGACCAGGAAAGGATTGTTTGTATACCTGGACCAGGACCGCTTCTGTCCCTGAGGGAGCCAGGTTAAGCAGAGCCAGAACATAGCTCTGGGATTCTCATCTTCCCAGGCTTCTATTGCAGATCAATCCCTCTTCTCATTTGCAGATGGTTTGGTTTTGATTTGTTTTTGTTTTTTGTTTTTCCTGTTAATATATAAAATCAGGTTGATGTCAAGTTCCACTGGGCCAGGAAGCTAGTCTGCCTTTCTAAACACTCTTTGCATGTCTCTACAGTGATCCATTATAATTCAATCTTAATCCTCTCAATTCCAAATTCATGAAGGATGACCATTCCCCAGGAAAATCGTAATAGATTCTGTGGAGCTAAAACTCCTCTGTGAGATGGAGAGCTTCTTCTCTGTTTCCATCCTCCTGGGAACTTTCATTTAATGGCAGTAATTGCTTTCTTTTTACAGATACATCTGCTTTGCTGCTCAGTTTTTCAAAACTGAAAAATAGTTGCTTAGGAACAAATACATAGGTGATTTTTTTTTAAATAAAGGAAGATTAGTATAAAAGTAAAAAGATGTGGTTACTATTGGGAGAAGAGGAGGGGAAATGCAATTGGGAAGGCGTACAGGGGACTTTCTAAATACTGTGAATGTTCTTTCCCTTAATCTGGATGGTGAGTATGGAGATGTTTATTATTGTCATGTATACATTAGTTATGCGTCTTAATATTTTTGTATATGAACAATACAGTTCAAAGAAAAGATCTTTATGCATGATAAAAATGGCAAGTGTAGTGGTTCTATTTATGAAAAATACATACATACACACCTATGTGTATGTATGTATGTATAAAAAGAGATGTGTAAAATGACAGTCATTAATATGTTAATGGAGGATTTCTTGAGATAATGAGATTTCAGATGATTTTTGGTTTGTTTGTGTTTGTTTTTTCTGAGTTAATATTCTCAGGTTATGAATATAATTGGAAAAAATCATTAAAGCTATTTTCATTGAGAACACAAAAGAAACAGAACTGCTGTTCACAAAAAGTTATTAAATGAAGTTGCACATGTAGCTTTGTGTTTTGAATTCATGATTTAATTGCATTTCTAGGCAAAGGTGATACTTAGTATATTGTGTACTGCATGGGCTCAAACCTCATTCCTGGTACCAAAATCTGCATTACTTTTCCATTGTTGCTGTAACATTACCACAAACTAAGTGACTTAAATTGGCACAAATTTATTACAGTTCTGGAGCTCAGAAGTCCAATACGGGTCTCACTAGGTTGAAATTCAGATGTTTGCAGGGCTGCATTCCTTTCTGGAAACTCTGGGGATGGTGTATTTCTTTGTCTTTCATAGCTTCTAGAGACCATCCATACTTGCTTATGCCCCCCTTTTTCCATCTCTCTACCCATTCTTCCCTCTGGTTGTCTCCTTAGCCTGAAAATTTCTTGTAAGGGCTCATGTAATCAGGTTGTGCCCATCTATATACTCCAGGATAATTTCCCCATTTCAAGGTCTTTAAGATTAATCATATTTTCAAAGTCTCTTTATTCATATCATGTAATATATTCAGAGGTTCTCGAAATTAGAACCAAGACATCCTTGCGTGGCTATTGTTCTGCCTGCCATATGTCTTATAGATACAGAAATATAATTTGTGATCTATACATAATTTTAAAAATATAGAAATTTATTTTAATCTTCAAGAAATACATTGTCAAACATGGACATAATTTTAATTTATTCCAAGTAACTAATAAATAAAAAATGGAAAACATTGTTTATGATAATGACTTAGTTGAAAAATAGATACATTTTTAAATTGTCAAACAAAAAAGGTAGTCATATAAATACTGAAAGCTCAAACCTTATAAATAATTTAGGGTTGCAAAAAAATAAGTTTTCTTCAATAAACTTTTAAAAAGACTATAAAATCAGACTGCCATAAAGCAGGAGAAGGAATTATCATGCATATTATGTATATCCCTCAGCCATTTTCCCAAATTTGTGGCAAGAATGCCAATGGGAGGGGCACCTGGCTGGCTCAGTCTGTACAGTGGGTGACTCTTGATCTCGGGGTTGTGAGCTCAAGCCCCACATTGGGTGCAGGGATCACGGTTAAAAAAAAAAAAAAGAATGCCAGTGGGAGCCACTTGCTACACATGATTCAGGCCTCTTTTTTGCATCCCATCTATTACCTCTGTTGAAAATTCTTTCAATAAAGATTTATTCTTGGGTTCAAATTCTCTCTTATGCCAGCTCTCAGAATATAAGCTAAATACTGACAAAAGCCTTGGCCTGAACTTGTTAAAAACTAGGAGAAAACTTGCCATTTGAGGAGGCAAGTGCACCAGAAGAAATCTACCTGAGGCTAGGAATGGGTCATTGAAATGGAAATTAGACAATCCAACTTTTCCTATTTTCTGTTTTTTAAATGCACCATCCCGTACCAATAATGGCAAATCATGCCAACCAGCCAGGGGAAGATAAAATATAAGGATATAGAGTCATTTTTATTAAATTTTAAAAATTTGATGCCCTGGCCAGAGAGGACAGTGATAAGGGATTCTTGATGAAATAATATGAAAGGTAGATGTAATTTTCAAGAAATGAAACAGATAGATGCAGCCTATCATAAATCACTGATCATATTTATGCCTAATATTTTATAACATTTTCCCTGCAGTGCCCATTGTTGATTCATATTAATCAAAAAATAATCTGAAATTAATGCCAAATGCAATAGGAAAATATTGCAAAGAAAGGACATTACTTACAAGATCATTTCTGCTTCTGCTCAAAAGAGTTTGAAAGCTTTATATCACTCGGTGGCATATTTCATTTTAAGCAGGCTTGTCTACTTTCATCTCTGTGCTATGTATGGCATGCTGAACTATCTTCATAAGATCAAAGGGAAACTCACTGTACTTTATTTACAAAGGCAAATTTAATGGGTAACCAAGGTACTTATTTTACTAAACTGACTAGTCCCTTTGAACTAATATCTTCACTGATCCATAGACCATGCTCAAATGCGGAGAAGGGTTCCCTGAATATGGAAAAATGTTCTTAGTCTAATTGGTGCACTTTCTTTGAACTGCGTGCCATGGATTTTACTAAGCTGTAAGTGCACGAGAGAGAGAGAGAGAGAGAGAGAAAGAGGTTTCTTCAGGACACCTGAGTGAAGATCCTTTAGAAAACAAAACAACAACAACAAAAAACAACAACAACAAAATGCACCGCCCCTGCAAATTTGAAGACATTTTATTTCATTATCAACGCATAAAAATACTTCATCCAAAATGCGTGAGGATGATACTAGGTGTTGTTATCATAACGAATGCCGTTATTTGCATGCGGCCGGCTCTGGAACGGCTTACAGTGCTCCCTTCTGCACTGATTCCAGTGGAAACTGTGTTCTGTGTGTCACATCAATGTAAATCTGAAGGGGGACGTATGTGAAACAAAGTCATGCGATGGAAAGAGTATAGACTGGGGAGTCTGAAGTTCCAATACCACCATTCTAAGAACAGAGAGGTTTTGTTGTTAATATCGCTGATCCTGGGGCGCCTGGGTGGCTCAGTGGGTTAAAGCCTCTGTCTTCAGCTCAGGTCATGATCCCAGGGTCCTGGAATCGAGCCCCGCATCTGGCTCTTTGCTCAGCGGGGAGCCTGCTTCCCCCCACCTCTCTCTGCCTGCCTCTCTGCCTACTCGTGATCTCTGTCAAGTAAATGAAATCTTAAAAAAAAAAAAATGTCGCTGAATCTCAGATTCTTCACGTTCAAAAGAAGAAATCCTCTTTTTTGATAAACATCAATGCTCCTCACCAGAATTCCCGGCTTTTGCGCAGGAGAGAATCGCATTCTCTTGCCCACTGAGGTGACGCAGGGTGCTGTGATTTGCTTTGGCCAAAGAAATATGAGAGCAAGTAACATGTCATTTCTGGGAAAAAGTGTTAATTGGCATTATGAAACTCTGCAGAAATAGCTTTCTTTTCTG
Organism: Mellivora capensis; assembly: GCA_004024625.1. Lineage (NCBI taxonomy): Eukaryota > Metazoa > Chordata > Mammalia > Carnivora > Mustelidae > Mellivora > Mellivora capensis. The sequence continues at coordinate 4,567 of PISX010004842.1, read as the reverse complement.
GGACCATTTTGGAAATATGTACTGATAGGATATTTGTCTTACATTGAGTGTTTGGGCTTTTTCTGTTTTGTTTTGTTTTTAATTTACTGTGGGACCTGGAAAATGGAAGCCTCCAGAACTCCAACAAAAGAATTTTTCTAGTTCAGTTCAGTGAATGCAAGAAATGGCCCAGAACATATTATCATCAAGGGCTAACGTATATAGACTACTGACTATGTGCCCGGCATTTTGCTAAGCGCTTGGCAAGCAACCCTTTCTGTAATCCTCATGCTCCTATGAAGTAGAGAGAAATTAGATCGCCAGCATCCTTAGCTACAAATGAGTGGAGCAGGACAGGTGCCCGAGTGCTTTGACTGCAAAATTCATACCCTTAACCAATTCCCAGCACTCGTTTATAATATCAGTGTGGCCCATAAGGTCATTCTGTAATTTACTAAGTCATACGGTTATAGAGCTATATAAGCAGATCATTCTACATTGATTTCTTATATGCCAAGGACCATCCTTCAACCCCCCAAATTTGACCACATCCCACATTCCTCCACAGTAAATGGATTGCCTGCATATACGTACAAGAATATCACATAAAGAGAGTATTTGTATCTGTAAATTTCCTGGAAATCAGAGGAAGGAGAGGAGGATGCTTTTATTTTCTCTTTGTCATCCAGGGTCCAAGTAGCAATTATTTCTTTATAAAACTCTTGGATTATTTACAGAAAACATTTACAAGGAGATATTTTAACCCATATTTATCTAATTATTGAATATGTATAGAAGTATAGAAGACACCACACTAGGAACACTTATGAAATACAGAGATCTGACTCTTGCCTCCCCGAACTCAGTTTTGGAAGAGGAAATGGTTGAAAGGTTCACTAGATTTTTATTGTTATTGTGTAGCTGTGGTCACCTGGTGTAATGGGGAAGAAAATGACACAGTTCTACTTTTCTTTATATAATTTTTAAATTTCATTCCATGTTTAAGTTAATTAAAACTGTTATGGAAAATTATCTCTGGTGCCTTCTGTTCTCATTCCTCTCTGAGAGGAAAGAAAGAGAAGGCATTCATTACTCTACCCATTAATTTCCTCAATGTTAATTTTTTAGTATAAAGAGACTGTTTAGAATCCTTTAGAAGTTCTGAGATAGAAAAGAAATCTTACATATAATAACTGAAAGAACAGGGGGATAAAATCAAGGAGTAATTGAATAGTTAAACATATGGTTTGCTACATTAGCAAACACTATTGCTTTAAAATGGTAACTAGCTTCACTGTGTTCTCACATCATATTTGTTTTTTTTTTAAGATTTTATTTATTTATTTGTCAGAGAGAGAGAGAGCGAGAGCAAGCACAGGCAGGCAGAGGCAGAGGGAGAAGCAGGCTCCCCGCCGAGCAAGGAGCGCGATGCGGGACTCGATCCCAGGACACTGGAATCATCACATCATATTTATTTCTATCTCAGTTTGTACATATATGTTTCTACTATCTGTATATATATGTATGAGGAAGGAAGGATTCTTGACTTGTGCATATATATTAATTAATGAGAGTTTTCTAACTGAAATTTCTTGGAAGTCTGCCATTCACTTGACTCCATTGTAAAATACTTCCTAATTGTACAGAGACAGAGTTATATGGGAGAACAATATTTGGGGCTACAATGTGTCATGTCATTTCATAGTTCAATATGGTTGAATAAGTATATGAATATAACTATTGTTCAGAGTAAAAAAGAATGTGAGAGGACACCTAGTTCATACCATGCCTCTAGGTAGAGAAGTCCTCACATTATCAAAGGCAGACAGTTATTAAGAACTTTTGCTTGATCAACCATGAATTTGCTACAGGGAGAAGAGCTACAGATGGAGGGATAAGTAAGCTGATGCTTGCTCAGAGAGCAATTTAAAATCTTAATTTTGATAAATGCCTATAAATTATAACACTAACACATGCTAATTATAGCAACTGAACGAAGCAAAAGTCACACAAAGATAAAGAAAGATTCACTACTCCATGCTTTTTAAATACCTTCTGCCCAACAGAAATAACCTGCATTTCCACGTGATGGAGCAAACCAATGCATACACACGTACTCACCCTCTCTCTCTTTTTCTCTCTTTTTCTCACCCTCACTGGTTTTGTTTGTCATTTTACAAAAATGAAGTAATATATTCATCAATATATATGCACTCTGTTTTTCCCTTTAAAAATACATCATATGCATCCTTTTGAGTCAATAAACATAGAATTCATACTTTCGAATAGCTGCATTATGTGAATATATGAAATTTATTTACCTGTTCTTCTATTAATAACATTCAAACCTTTTGTAGTTTTTAATCATTAAAAAATTTCCCACAGGGGCCCTTGGGTGGCTCAGTCAGTTAATCATCTGCCTTTGACTTGGGGTCATGATCCCAGGGTCCTGGAATCAAGCTCCACATCCAGGTCCGCAGGCTCCCTCCTCAGTGGGGAAACTGTTTCTCACTCTCTGCCGCTCCCCCTGCTTTTGCTTGCTCTCTCTCTCTCTGTGCCAGATAAATAAATAAAATCTTAAAAAGAAAGTTTCAATAAATATTTTTATGTGCAAATACTTATTATTTTTATATTTGTTTATTATTTTTAAATTTATTTCTATATAATAAGTTCCTTGAGTTGATTTCAACCTAATAACATTTTGTGTAATAAATACTTCCAATATTAATCACAGCTCTGTGAACCATCGCTCTCAAAGTAGTTCACCTATAGCTAAGCTAGCTTACCTGTAAACATTTCCCTTAATGATCAATCTGTCTGAAAGTCAGAATGAGGCATGTGGTTTACCAGGTAAGCTCACCATTTGTTTCCCCTTCTTTAAGTATCTGTTCAATATTAACTCTGTGGGAGAAAATAATTTTCAGCTAATGAACGTTAAATGCCAACTTTAGGTTCAAAAGAATGATTTAGTGTACATCCTACATTTCACAAAGCATCCTAATTTTTTGTAAATGTCTTTCATTTCAAAATTCCTTCCCCATTATTCTTTTAATTGTATTTTTTCTTTCACTGTGAAAGAATTCCTCCAAAATAATCAGCTTTTCGGGAGGCATTTTAAAGGTTTTTAAGCTTGCATAATAAAGTAAATCACTTGTTCCTGGACATATTATGTGTCTGAAGAATTAGGGCATAGAGAATTAAAATAGAAAGACGATAGAAAAATATTTAGTAACTAAAAAATTGTGACTTATTAATGTGGGAAATGAAGCATATCATGGCACACTGATGTTTCTTCCTTGGGTTCTTTCTGTGTCTATATCTATCTATCTATCTCTCTATCTATTTATCATCTATGCATATTGATGCATTATTGATATATGCATCTATGCATATATTGCCTATATGATATATGCAATATACATATGATATATGCATTAAGATGCATTAAGATGCATATATCATATGTACATTGATGTTTTTTTTAATTTTTTAAAAAGATTTTATTTATTTATTTGACAGACAGAGATTACAAGTAGGCAAGAGAGGCAGGCAGGGAGAGAGAGGAGGAAGCAGGCTCTCCGTGGAGCAGAGAGCCCAATGTGGGGCTCGATCCCAGGACCCTGGGATCATGACCTGAGCCAAAAGCAGAGGCTTTAACCCACTGAGCCACCCAGGTGCCCCTACATTGATGTATTTTTAAATTTTATTTTATTTTTCATCAGATAAGTATATGATGTATCATTTAAAAAACATTTATTGAAACCATTATGCATGGAGCACTATTCTAAATGATATCAAGTGCTATGTAGCTTAAAAGATGCTGTCTCACATTTGTATTACACATTTAGGCAAAACTCTCTGCCTTGCCTCATGTAATGCTAATTTATTTTCATCTTGGTCAGCTGTTCTTGGAAAAGGAATACACTAGCCTTCTTTTATGCATCTCTGATCACTTTACCATTAAAGGCTATTTCTCCTAGGTAAGGGTCTTCTGATTCCTATCATTCTTTGACTGCTTTTAAAGAGCAAGCATGGAATTATTTTAGTAGTTTATATTCATGTTATGTAATCTGAGGACAACTGAGTCCCAAATTGGTGAGGATTACACTCTAGGCCTAACTCTCAGTGCTAAAGAATTCCTAGATGACAAAGATATCAGACAAGAAATACTTACCTATACTGTGACCATAATTCGTTGCTTTGTAATACGTTGCTTTGTCGGGAAGATACCTCCAGAAAAGTCAAATGTAATGCTTTGATTGGACTGAATTATTAAACCATTCCCACCCCCATGAATTCATATTCACTCTAAATGGGGATTTAAGAATATAGTAAGAATAAACTAAATGTTTATAGCAGTTTTATGTAATTGCCAAAAATTGGAAACAAGCTACATGACCTTCAGCTGTACATCCACTAATGGGATACTATTTAGTTGTTCAAAGGAAGACACTTCTGATCACACACAGAAACATGGGGGAATCTCAAGTGCATTACACTAAGTAAAAAGAAGTTGCTTAAGTTGAGTCAAAGAGTTATACAGAATCTGATTCTGTTTACATGACATTTTGGAAGTAGCAAACTATAG
>PISX010004841.1:0-115382 GCA_004024625.1 Mellivora capensis | reverse complement strand
ATACAAATGGCTATCAGACACATGAAAAAATGTTCATCATCACTAGCCATCAGGGAGATTCAAATTAAAACCACATTGAGATACCACCTCACACCAGTTAGAATGGCCAAAATTAGCAAGACAGGAAACAACGTGTGTTGGAGAGGATGTGGGGAAAGGGGAACCCTCTTACACTGTTGGTGGGAATGCAAGTTGGTGCAGCCACTTTGGAGAACAGTGTGGAGATTCCTCAAGAAATTAAAAATAGAGCTTCCCTATGACCCTGCAATTGCACTAGTGGATATTTACCAGATGTAGTGAAAAGAGGGGCCATCTGTACCCCAATCTTTATAGCAGCAATGGCTAAGGTTGCCACACTGTGGAAAGAACCAAGATGCCCTTCAACGGATGAATGGATAAGGAAGACGTGGTCCATATACACTATGGAGTATTATGCCTCCATCAGAAAGAATGAATACCCAACTTTTGTAGCAACATGGAAACATGGACGGGACTGGAAGAGATTATGCTGAGTGAAATAAGTCAAGCAGAGAGAGTCAATTATCATATGGTTTCACTTATTTGCGGTGCATAACAAATAACACAGAGGACATGGGGAGATGGAGAGGAGAAGGGAGTTGAGGGAAATTGGAAGGGGAGGTGAACCATGAGAGACGATGGACTCTGAAAAACAATCTGAGGGTTTTGAAGGGGCGGGGGGTGGGAGGTTGGGGCAGCCAGGTGGTGGGTATTAGGGAGGGCACATATTGCATGGAGCACTGGGTGTGGTGCATAAACAATGAATCCTGCTACACTGAAAATAAAAAAAAAAAAGAAATGGCTAGTTATTAAAGCAAGAGAGTAGCCTGGAAGAGTTTTATAGAAACACCATGACACAAAGTGCTAGGAGAGTAGAAACAGAGACATATAGTTGCCTGGGTGGCTCAGTGGGTTATGCGACTGCCTTAGGCTCAGGTCATGATCCCAGAATCCTGGGATCAAGGGCCGTGTTGGGATTCCAGCTCCATAGAAAGTCTGCTTCTCCCTCTGACCTTCTCCCTTCTAATGCTCTTCTCTCTCAAATAAAAAAATTAAGAAAAAAAAAAAGAAACAGAGACATACAGACACCTGTATAATAGTTTTGTCAATAAAAAATGGAAGCCTTCATTAAATGCTGTTGGAAATAGAGAAAAGGAAGACACTGAATGTGCATTTGCATTTTATACACACATAGGCAAATGCATATACAGACACACTCTCTGCCTAGTAGGACCCTGGCAGGTAACATTAAAACAAGATAACTGCTATTTCCTCAAGTAAAACCCACATCCCCATGAAAATTATATTTAAAAGAGAATAAAGGAACTGGACATTTCTCACAAAATCATATACTCTTATTGCTATGATCTGGCTACATAATTATGTTCATACTTTAGATTTTTTTTTCCAATACTGTTCCAATACTCATTTCTAAAGAGACTAGAAATGTATCGATCTCTTATTTGTTTCTAGGTAAGTCTTTCTAAAGGACAGAAACAATTGATCTCATTTCTTTTATGAAATTTATCATAAAATCATGCATATATTTATGTTGCTTGCCATATGTGTATTATCAAGCTACGGGGCTACAGTGCCCCGTAAAATTACAGAAGCTGGAGTCACTCTGGTACCATATTAGGGCACCTGAGGTGAGACAGTTAGATGTTGGCTCCTCTTCCTGGCAGGTCCCTTGCAGCCACCTGTGAAGGACTGTCATGAGAGATGATACTTTTATTGCACCAGTGGTAGAAATAGATGAAAATACTGTGAGACTGTGTTCACTGACAGCACCCCCAACAGGGAATGGGTTTGTGACCCACCATAAGGGTTCTTATGAATATATAATGACTGAGTGCATCTGTCAGTGGGTAGGTAGAATGGGCAGGGGCAGGGGTGGGGTACAAATCTGCAGGGGCAGCAATTGTATTTTTGAGGCCTTATGCACCAGAAACTGAGTAGCCTGGAAAAGTTATTTTTCTTTCTTTTCTTTTCCTTTTTCTCTTTCTTTCTTTTTGCTTTATGTTTCTATCTCTATAATATTTTTCAAAGATCATATTTTGTCTACTCTTCAGTTTGGAAGTCATACAATGACCTTTGTTCAAAGCCAATAAAATTCTTACTTGCCTAAGAATTGTTAAATGCTGGAATAGATCACTAAGAAACCCTGAGCAATGTCTTTGAAGGGGAGATTTTCATTTTCTATGGTCTTTTGACAAAATTAAATGGAGTCCGGGGCATTCTTATTTGAAAGTAAGAGAATGGACTAAATGTCCTCTTTTTTTCCAATTTACTCTTTACCTTATCTAATGTAAAATTGTATAATACCGAATCAATCTTGAATTTCATGGAAATAAATAATTCCTTTTAAGCAGTCTTCTCAACTACTGGGTCTTGGCCTTGACTCAGGCCATTAAGAGTCAAGATTTTGGCAGAGAGATGCCTACTGTTGTATTGTTAGTTGCTTTTTCATTCAACTTCGTTGCCATGACTTTGGCTGGTCATTTGCAAAGGAAGAAACAGCAGATACAGAAGGGCCATTTCATCAAACTGGTGCTGGGTATTTACAAAGTGAGTTTAGTCAACCTCAATTTGCTTATCTGCTCCATAAACCATTCCTAAAAAAATCCATTTTACTTGAACAACTATATAATTCATGAAAAGCAATTTAACATTGTACTTTTTAAATGCTAGGCTTGCAGGGGTGCCTGGGTGGCTCGTGGGGTGAGCCTCTGCCTTCAGCTCAGGTCATGATCTCAGGGTCCTGGGATCGAGTCCCCCATTGGACTCTCTACTTAGCGGGGAGCCTGCTTCCCCCTCTCTCTCTGCCTACTTGTGATCTCTCTCTGTCCCTCTCTGTCAAATAGATAAAATCTTAAAAGAAATAAAAAGAAAAATAAATGCTAGGCTTGCAACTGTGAAAAAGCAACGTTGAGAAGTCCAGAAATCATGCCTGTTTCATATGCTTAAAGGTCACATAAGGCCAGTGTGCTGGTTCCATGAATTTGGGTGAACAGTAAGTCTGTTGAATTGTCAGCACAAAATATCCATCATGAGATGGGCTCACTTGTGGAATTTCTATGTAGTGTAAAGTTGGAGAAAAGGCTTGAAATCAACTTAACAGATGGAAACTGGCTAAAGTGATTAAACACTGAAAGCTCAATCCCTCTTTACAGAGCTGCTCTGAATGTTAAATCAGACATTTGACCAATGAGATCAGGCAAAAAGAGAAATGCATTTCTGCTCACAGTAATCCATATACATAATATATTCAAAGTACTCCTGAACTGGGATGTGAACCTGGGATATCTCCTTGGTAAGAGTAATTTTATTTTATACAATTTGACTCTTGCAAAATATGCCTGCAGAGAATTTTGAGTTCTGAAAGCAATTTTTCTGTTATTATTTGTTCTCAGTATCTTGTATTTTAGTTCAAATATGAAGAACATTTCTCTAGTTAAATCCACTTAGTCAATTCAACTGTCAAATGATAAAGGACATGGAAAGAAATATGCTTATTATTATTCAAATAGGTGGGCCTGAATAAAATATTCCATCTATGCTATTATTTGGGAAATGCATTTCTCTGTGATTTTAAAATAGTAAATTTATAATCATAAATGCAGTAATTATGGGTCAGGAAAAATTTGCATACCCAGAATTCCTAATCCAATTTATATACTTAAAAAACAGTTTTATACAACATTTGATTGGAACAGATGTAATTTTTTGTATTCCTGGTAATTACAAAGCTGCAAGTAGCATTATCTTCTAATAAAAATTTATTGGAAAAATTAGAGCCAACAAAATAAATGAAGTTGTGTTGGATTGTAACCCAAGGTTTAAGAATACATATCCATAAGTGCATTCTGATATCAATAAATGATTGAATACATAAATAAATTGGGGAGGAAGGTCCAAATCTCCCATAGAGAAGAATTTCAAATAATTTATGTAGATATTCTGCCCTTGAAGAGGGTAAGCATAAATCTCTACTTCTTAAATATGAGCTACACATAGTGAATTCCTTCCAAAGACTTTGTGGCTGGACAGAGGGAGGTGTAACTTCGTAGTGGAGAATCTTTCAAATGCTTACTCTGCCAGGTAATCAAGGTCAACATCAATAGTGATGTCATGTTGATAGTACGTATCCTTGATACACTGTGATGAAAATGGTCCTTTCCCTCTGTGGTCATCCTCCCAAATGCTTGATGAAAGACATCAGACAAATTCCAATAAAAGGACATATTATAAAATACCCAACCTGGGGGCGCCTGGGTAGCTCAGTGGGTTAAGCCTCTACCTTCGGCTCAGGTCATGATCCCAGGGTTCTGGGATGGAGCCCCGCATCGGGCTCTCTGCTCAGCGGGGAGCCTGCTTCTCCCTCTCTCTGCCTGCCTCTCTTCCTACTTGTGATCTCTCTGTCAAATAAATAAATACATACATAAATCAATCTTTAAAAAAAAAAAACCCTAACCTGTACTTCTTATAACTGACAAGATCATCAAAGACAAGAGAAGTCTGACAAACTGCCAGCCAACAGGGGCCCAGGAAGACATGATGACTAAATGTTACATGGTATCCTGGATAAAATCCTAGGATAGAAAAAGAACATTTAAGTAAACATTAAGGAAGTCTGAATAACATATGGACCTTGGATAGTAGTAATATGTCAATATTTGTTAGTTGTAATAAACAAAACTCAGTAATGCAAGATGTTAATAATAGGGAAATAAATAAGATGTTAATAATAGGGAAACATGAGGACAGGGTATATGTATTATTTACTCAATTTTTCTATAAATCTAAAACTGTTCTAAAAATAAAGGCTATTCAAAGTAATATTTTAAAACATTATGTATATAAATTATATATGTGTACATAATATATATTTATAATTTTCAAAATTCATTTGAACACATGACCTAGTATAACCAGTAAGATTTCTACAGAAAAATAATTACTAATAATCTAACCCAAACTTTCAGTATCATATGTTTTCCTGTGATCCTCTTGATTTGGGGAGATAAAACACTAATTAAAATGCATAAATTATAAAATAAAGGGTTATGTTTTATCTGCTGACAAGTTGCTAAGAAACATCCTGCTGATTTTCAAATTTGCGTGTTAGGGGCTTCTTACTCAATTTAAATGTTTGTTAAAGGCAAAAGAATTTACCTCAAAATTCTTTTCTAGCTTGTTCATTCTTGAGTCTTGAACATTCTCTGCTTTGTCTACCCTTTGAGAATTGAAGGAACATGTATAGATTCACCTTCAGGGAAGGCTTGTCGGCTGCAATATACTTATGGTTCCATCACATCAACAATGTGAGTTTTTCGCACTTCAAAACTCCGACAGCACTTTGTTCCTAATCATATTTCGAGAGTAATCATTGCTGACCTTTTCAAAAGAAATTCTATCTTCTCTACTTCCTTCTTTGCACCTGTGGTAGGCAGAAAAATGGTCACCCAAAGATATTCATGTCCTAATCCCCACAAACTAGAAATATGTTAGGTTACATGAAAAAAGACAACGGAGGTTGCAAATGGAATTAAGTTGCCAACTCCAACCTTAAGACAGGATACGATCCTACATTATCCAAGGAGGCCCAACATAATCACAAAGGTCCTTGAAAGTGGAAGAGGGAGGCAAAAGAGGAGAGTCAGAGTGAGATGTGGTTAAAGAAGCCAGGTCAGGAGTGCCTGGGTGGTTAAGTTGGTTAAGTGTTTTGGCTTAGTCATGACCTCAGGGCATGAGACTGAGTCCTACATAGGTTCCACATTGGGCATGGAATCTGCTTAAGATTCTCTCTCTCCCTCTGCCCCTCTTCCCTGCTAGTGCACAAGCCCCCTCTCTCTCTCTTTCAAAAAAATAAAGGTACTTTAAAAAAAATAGGAGCAAGTTCAGAGAGATTCAACATCACTGGCTTTGAGGATGAGGGAAAGGGGTCATGAGCCAAGGAATGTGAATGACCTCCAGAAGTGGGAAAAGGATAGGAAATGGATTCCCACCTTGAACCTACAGAAAAGAATGCACCCTGCTGACCCATTTTGGACTTCTGAACTACAGAACTGTTAGATAACTTCGTGTTGTTTAGGGTGCCTGGGTGGCTCAGATGGTTAAACATCTGGCTATGGCTCAGATTATGGTCTCAGTGTCCTGGGATCCAGCCCCCTCTGGCTCCATGCTCAGCAGGGAGTCTGGTTATCTCCCACCCTCTGCCCCTCCCCCCCACCGCCGCCTAGTGCTCTCTGTCTCTCAAATAAAATCTTTAAAATTAATTAATTAATCAATTAGTGTTGTTTGAAGACACTAAGTTTGTAGCAATTTGGTGTAGCAGCCATAGAAAACTAATACAGTGCCCCCAAATATATGTGAAACTGTGTGTACATTTAATACAGCATTCCTTCCTATTATAGTGCCCTGATTTGTTCATTCATATTTTCCCTAAGGATTGTGAATTCTATCAGGCCCGGAAGTATTATCATTTGCAATTCTAAGTTAGCAACATCGTCATTTTGGCAACATTTTGGCACTCAGTAAATAATTACTGATCAAGTGAAGACTGTGCTTATAGCACATAAGACAAACACCCTGGGCTTTGAGACAGAAGAAATTCTTAGTTTCTCTGATTTTCAGTTTCCTCATTTATAAAAGTTTTGTTCTTTAAGGCTATGAATTTGAATATTATAGTGCTTTTGGATATGAAACTGGAAACATTGTACAGATATAAAATGTTATAGTTATCTAGCTTATGCTGCTGTTAGCTGTCTGTCACAGCTTTTCCCAACTAGTCTGGTAAATATGTGAAAATACAGACCAATTCTAACTCATTCCTCTGCATCTCTTCTGCAACATGCATTATGTAGATTTCTTATTTATTGCTTAAAATAGCTACATATTTAAAATAGCTTAACTAAATGTAGTAAGAATGGGTTAGAGCAAAGAAAGGACAATGACTTAAAGCGAGACTAGAAGTTTTATCATTAATGGGAAGTATTCATTCTGATGGCTGAGTAATATTCCATTATATATATGGATCACATCTTCTTTATCCATTCATCTGTTGAAGGGCATCTTGGCTCCTTCTGTTTGGCTATTGTGGACATTGCTGCTATAAACATTGGGATGCTGGTGGTAAATTGAATTTAAATTTAAAAAAAAAAGCTTCATTGTTATTCAAAATGCCACTTCTTTCATTGCCTTCTCTGAGATTATTTTAAAAATGTGGTTTCTTTATCATCTTCAGTGTCTGTAATATCATTCTTAATACTTTCTAAAATATGGGTAAGTGATAGATGATACAATGATATAATGATAGAATTACATGATTTATTCAACTAAGTAAGAAAATAGGTTTGTGCTTGAATTATCCATATCCACAATCTTCGCTGAAAAGCGGTATGTTCTGATGGTCCATTTCTACATTGTGCCTTAGCTAAGTTCTTAAGCATCCTTCAGACAGGGTTATGGCAACAGAAGGCAAAGTTCTGATGCCGATATGCAAAATGTTTAAGATGTGGACCTCCTATGAGCACCCCAGGGTATCTTTCTGAATTCTTTTCCTTTATTGGGAAAATTCCATCTTCCATCAAGGTGTCTAGAATTTACTGTTCCCACTGATTTCCTCCAGTGCTGAAATCCAGACCAGAGAAAATGTCACTCCTTTAAGCCTACCAGGTTACTTGCAGTTTTAGATTTTCAATTAACTCTGGGATGAAAGGATTTGGCCATGTTAGAAAGAATTTCAGCCATCATTGAGCAAGTCAGAAAAGCACATTTTGGAACCAGGGATCTAATTTTCTAAAATCTCATCACCTAGGCAGCAGCATATTTTGTGTCCTTCTGAAATCGGCTCTCATTCCTACTACTGAGCACATCCATTTCAAGACTTGAAATATCTTTGACCGTAAGAAAAGAAGACAAGTTCCAACATATCATATCTTTGCAAAAATGAATTTTATGATGAAATTCCTTCTTATGGGGCTTTAATGTCAGTGTTATTGTAAGATTTAATCAGTATAATTTGAAAACATGTTGAGATCTTTTAAGGGTGACAGTTAACCACTAAAAAATATTTTCTGTTACCTGTCATATTCTATCATAATTTACTGTGGGGAGACATACCTTTTGACATATTTGAAAGGAAGAAGTATGTGTGCGTGCATGTGTGTGTGTGTGTGTGTGTGTGTGTGTGAGTGGGCTTGCTAAATGCTTTACGATAGAATAATGCAGATATATGAAATTAATTAAAAAATGCAAGCAATTTTACAATGCAGGTCATAAAAACTATACTTGATGAACAGTTCTTGTTCAGAATTAATGTTCACATTTTCTCAAATTTGTGTCTGTCACTTAGATTGAAGTGATTTCACTCTAGATTTGCCAGTTCACTTAGCCTCTTGATTCTCTCCTATAATGTTTTGTCATTTTTCAAATTTTTAATCTCTATACTGCTCTTTGGCAGCAGTGATTCACTGCCTAGGAAAAGTGCTGGAATATGTTATAGCATAAACAAAATCTTCATATTTCTTAAGACTTTCCTTGGTAATTTTATATTGGCTAGAAACCCTAACACAAACTTCATATTTTGGATCATTTCTAAATTTAACTGTTAAATTAGAAGTTATGCCTATTTACTATTAATTACATCTTCCAGTATGTGAAAAATAATCTATAGGATATTTAAAGTAAACCTGTTAAAATTGATTCTGAAAGCCAAATTAGTCACTCATCGTCTTGAGACTCAAAAGGGAGAGGAAACAGAGCCATTAATAAAAGCTACTTATATCCAAATGTTTCACTAATTATAGTTGGCAAGTGTGAGTCATAATGCTTAAATACTCCATCATCATTTTAGGACACACAGACAAATAGAAAATCTTATAACACTTGACTCTATCAGCTACCATATTTTCTTTTTCTTTTATGATTTTATTTTTAAGTAATCTCTTCTACACCCAGTGCAGGGCTCAAACTCATACACTGGAAGTTCAGAGTTGTGTGCCCCATGGACTGAGCCAGCCAGGCATCCCCAGCTGCCATATTTTCTTACTGAGTTTTGATGGTAGGGTCAATTTTTGCTTGGCTTATTACCTTTATAAATTCCACTAATCAGTACATAGTCCCTTTCTTTCCATTCTTAGGTTCAGAGTACGCAAATGATCAGTGATCACATAGACCAGAAGAAACTCCTTAATATGTACCTTAAATAAATACATTTGTTATCAAATGGCATATTTTAACATTGAAGATACGTTAGTCTTTAGTTAGCTGAAACCTGGAAATATAGATTATGTGTTTAAGGGAGGATTCAAGACCTCTTTGTGACTCTTGCAAAGCTGATTTCTGCAAATACCATCAGTCAATCAAAAGAGGATAGAAAGGCTAAAAAGAGAGTTGGAGATTGGGAAAAGATTGAGAAAGCAGTTCCTGTGCCGGAGTTCCTTCCCTTAGCCAAAGCCCGGGAGAAGAGGCTTCGATAGGATAACCTGGATTATTCGATGTTTGTTTCCTCAAGTTTCAAAGACATAGTGAACGAGCGTTCCATTCATGTCCTAAAAAACAAACACATTAGTTGGCTGTCTAGCCTGTGATGGCAGGAAAAGGCGAGATGTTCGAGGTTTGCCCTTTCTGACTGTGAGGTCAAAGTCATGCGAGTGTTTCTGAGGGGTCATGCATGGAAAAAGATCAGCATAGAGTTGCCTGGGATCCTGTCCAGGATGGCATTGCGGAGATCAGTGGGAACTACGACAAGGAGGAGAAAGAAAGAAGAGGAGGAAAAGAAGTTGAAGAAACAGGAGCTAAAAACATACCACTGTATGCTCAGATGCTCCCTGTAGAGGGGTGATAGAGGGAGCAAGTGTGCTAATCTCCAAGGAACCCGAACGAATTGGTTCTGTGGAGGAAGAGGCAGCTGTAAGGAACTGTCAAGTACAAGACCAGACTATGCAAGGGTGCCTCTCTTATTCTCCCTGTAAACCAAAATCCGAAGTTTCCAGAAATAAGATTCTGCGAAGCAGAGTGGAAATACCAGGTGAGAGAGAGAGAAAGTAACAACCTTGGCCCTTTCACTACTGGCTTCTAACAGGCCAGAGCTGGGTGGAGTTCTCTCTGAATGCAGTTTTAAGATTTACTTACACCTGGAAACAGAAATATTATTCATCTGGGACTGTTTTTGTTACTAGAAATAACTGAAGGCCTTTTTATCATCTGAAAAGAGCTAGAGGTATCATGGGCAACTATTTTATTTATTGTCCAACAGCAGGAAAGACCTAGCCTTCTAAAATGAGTTACTAAGGACCATGGCAGGAGGGGGAGACAAAATGCATTGATGTTAAAATTCTACCCTGTGCGGCCCTGTTTTTAAACCTAACAGAGCACGTTCAGAGTTAAAAATGGATGAATAAGTGAATGAACAAATGAATGAGTGAATAAGTAAATGAAATAAACAAAAGCAAATAATAAGCACTTTTTCTGAATCCAGTTTCCTTTACCGCAAGACTCTTTTCACTCTTTATGTTAACCTCTCAGTTATAGCCTGTTTTTCTGAAACTTTTACTTTACATCTTCTACTGGACATTTCTTCAGACTAGGGTCTGTTTCTTCTGGATCTTATTAATTTAAAAATAAAAAGATTTTGAGTCTATGTAGTATCAAGTTGTATAATTAGAGGAAACTTGTAAAAATCAAAATTTCCATAATGGTCTTTTGTATGTTTGTCTTGTTATATTTACATGAGACATATAAATGATTTAAAGTCTTAGATGAAACTTAAGTGGGATTAAATTCTATGATAGATTCCATTTTCAACTGGGGATTCGTATCCTGCGCTCACGTTGAACTTGAACACCAGTGATGGTTACCTACCTTCTCCCTATGGGCACATTGTCACAGGCAGTGCTGGGGCTCAATCAATTCATTACCCCATTGTCAAGTCTTCTAGTCATTTCAACATAAAAACCTGGGAGATACATGCAAGTGTGCCAAACTGTCTGACAGTTTATGTATGTACGTCTATCTATCTGTGAACTCATACCGATCCCTCTGATTTCAGGGCAATGCCACAGGTAATTTGCTCTTCCTTCTTTGCTTACTTGTAACTTCTTCCTCCTGCAGAGAAAGTGTTTTCAATCCTCGTATACACATAAAATAGATTTACTAACTAGACCACAGCATTTAGGTACAGCTGTTGTTTTTAGCCTTACGGTATCCAGTTGAGGGACTGTTTTAAAAAATTACTTAGCTCAGTACTTTTCTTGCCCACCACTTTCAGGATGCTTATGTTATCAATTTGTACTAGAATTAGGTTCACTTGTTAGTGTTCATATTCATTTTTTGGGTTCCTGCCAAATCCTGCTTGCTTTCCATATGTGTATTTTAAATTAAATGCTTTTCTCTCTCAGACTCACTTTCCCTCTCACATACAAAGCCTATGTGGTCATTATCAAAGGACCATAATACAGATTTAAAAAAGAAGATTTTATTTATTTATTACAGAGAATGATAGAGAGCACACACAAGCAGGGCTAGGAGCAGAGGGAGAAGCAGATTCCCTGCTGAACAGGGAGCCTGATGTGGGACTCAGTCCCAAGACCCCGAGATCATGACCTGAGCCGAAGGCAGCCACTTAACCAACTGAGTCACCTACCCGCCCCAGATTTTTTTTAAATTCAAGTTGGTCACTTAAACAAAATTGATCTCGGTTGGAAATGGCCAAAATTATGTGTTTAGCTGTCTGGCTAACCTGCCACATAGCTACTGAGTAAGCACTATGATTGAAAATGTATGTTTAAAATAAAGATGAACGGGGTGGCTGGGTGGTGCAGTTGGTTAAGCATCCACGTCTTGGCTTCAGCTCAGGTTGTGATCTGCTCTGTGTCAAATGAAGCTTCAAGGAGAGGATAGTCATCAGTAAACCAGGAAGAGGGACTCACGAAGAACCCAGGCATCCTAGCACGCTGATCTCAGACTTCCAGCCTCCAGAACTGTGAGAAATAGAACTTGGTTTGTGTAAGCCACTGAGTCTGTGGGAATTTTGTTATAGCAACCAAACTGATGTAGATACTTCATCTAATGTCGTTGCGGATCATCATTGGGAAATCTAGTCATGCAGTCATGCCCTGATGACGTACTGGAGATGAGAAGCACAAAATCAAGGACTTAAATTCCAGCCAAACTGCTTTGGAAGACTTAAGAGATAGTTGAGAGTTATTATATTGTTAGAAAATTATAAAGAGCAAAAGACATGGGGCAGGCTGTAGAGAGACCAGGTCTGTCGGTCACCAATGAAATAGAAGAGAAGAGAGTGAGAAAACAACTTACAGGACATTTTGATGAGGACCAATCGCAGAAACTCCAGGCTGCTTAGGGGTCAAACTTAACTGGCTTGAGGAAAGTTTTAGGAGATATTACTGTCATGATCAATAAAGGAAGTTCAAGCAATGGAGCTGTATTTTGATTTTTCTAGAATGAATTCAACTGTGTTCCACATCAGATAATTCTACATCAGATAGTTCCACATAATTGCGAAGGTGAAATGCCACTGGATAGGTATGGCCATGAAATAGGTAGAAAAATAAGCTCCTGACCTAGTGACAAGAAATTTGAAAATGGTATAATGTGTTCTTTTCTTCCAAAAATGATTTGAAGGTTTTTACTGGGAAAGAATAGCTCTGGATTTTTGTGTGTGTTATTTTTATGTAAGTCTTCTTGGGAAAGGTTGGCCAGTTGTGATAAGGTTAATGAGTAGCAATGTGTTTTGGGAACTTCTTGAGAATGAGAGTAAGAAATTGCTTAATTTAAGGGTTACATATAATATTTTGAAATGTTACTCTTTGGGAATTAAATACTGAGTTAATTGTCCTTTTAAAAATGATGATTTTTATCTGTATATACCATATTTATTCTATCCATTCATATATTCATGGACATTATGTTGCTTCTATATCTTGACTATTATGAATAATGCTGCAGTGATCATGGAAGTACTGATATTTCTTTGAGGTTCTTTTTTAGTTATTGTTGGTTATTGACATTTTTTTTAATGTTTTCATTATTTTTTAAAACTTAAATTCAGTCATTAGTTTTGATTCGATGTTTAATGATTCATCAGTTGCATGTAACACCCAGTGCTCCTCACATCTTGTGCTCTCCTTAAGGCCCATTCCACAGTTACCCCATTCTCCCACCCGCCTCCCCTTCCACAGCCCTGTTTGTTTTCTGGAGTCAAGAGTCTTGTATGGTTTGTCTCCCTCTCTGATTTCTTCCCATTCACTTTTCCCTCCCTTCCCCTATTGTCCTCTTCTTTCAATTATTTTGTAGTATATATATCCAGTAGTGAGATTGCCAGACACAAATAGTAGTTCTATTTTTACATTTTTGGTGGAACTTCGAACACTGTTTTCAGAGTGCTTGCATCAATTGACATTCCCACTAACTGTGTGTAACAGTCCCAGTCTCTTAACATCCTTACCAATACTTCTCTTAAAAAAAAAAAAATCTGTCCTGATAGGTGTGAAGTGATATTTCACTATTGTTTTGATGGGCATTTCCTTGATAATTAGTAATATTGAGCATATTTTCATATATCTGTTGGCTATTTGCATGTCCTTTTTGAAAAAATTTCTATTATAGTCCTTTACCCATTTTCTAAATGTGCTGTATGTTTTTTTGCTATCCAATTGTAGGAGTCTCTTATATTTTTTGAATATTGACCCTTTGTCAGATATACAGTTTATAAATGGTTTGCGTATTTTCTCCCATTCCATGGGTTGCTTTTCACCGTGTGGACTGTTTCCTTTAATGTGCGGAGCTTTTCAGTTGGATGCAGTCCCATTTGTCTGTCTTAACTTTTGTTGCATGTTCTTTTGCTGTCATAGCCAAAAATTTACTGTCTAGACCAATGCCATAAAGTTTTCCCTTTATTTTTTTCTTCTAGAAGTTTTTCAGTTTCAGGTCTTACATTAAAATCTTTTACATCCAGCCTTAAGGGAAAAAAAGGGGGGTGAATCCTGATATATAGGACAACATAGATGAGCCTGGAAAGACACTGTGAAATGAGCCAGTCACAAAAGGGCAAATATTGCATGATTCCATTTAGGTAAGGTACTAAAGTAGGCAAATCCATAGAATCAGAGAATAGAATGGTGACTGACAGAGACTGGGGGAAGGTGAAAGAGGGAGTTGCCATTCAACAGCTGTAAAGTTTCCATTATGCAAGATGGATAAATTTGCAAGAGGTGCCAAAGGGCACTGTGCAAGTTAACAATATTGTACTTGCACTTAACATTTTCTTAAGAGGGTAGATCTCATGGTAAGTATTCTTGCCACAATAAAAATAAATAAATAAAACTGTAAAATGACTTTTTTGGGCCTTTTAAAAAAAAACATTCTTTATTTATTTATTTGAGAGAGAAAGAGAGGGAGCACAAATGTGGGGTAGAGGCAGAGGGAGACGCTGAGCAGGGAGCCCAATGCAGAACTTGATCCCAGGACCCCGAGATGACCTGAGCTGAAAGCAGATGCTAACCGACAGAGCCACCCAGGTGCCCCGGTTCATTTTGGTAATCTAAGTACTAAGGAAAAGAACATCTTAAATGGGCAAGGTTGATTAGGTTGTGACTACTTCTGTTTACATTAAACTAATCTGAAGGTAGGAGTATTTTTTGTTTTTTATTTATAATTAAACCTGAAAGTAGACAATGTATGGATGGATCAGAATTGTATGATGTAAATAAAAAATAAAATATCATTGTATTTTAAAATTTTGATGCCATGAAGTTTAAATGATACCAAATGAGTGGCAATTTTTTTATGTTTAACTTAATAATTTTTTAATGCACGTGGAAATTTATTTTAGTCTATCAAGTGAAGTTAGACCAACTTGAATACACTCTTGCAGAGGATACACAATTGTGTCTGTTCCATTTTTTTATAAGACTTTTATTTATTTATTTGACAGAAAGACATCACAAGTAGGCAGAGAAGCAGGCAGAGAGAGAGGGGGAAGCAGGTTCTCCGCCGAGCAGGGAGGCTGATGTGGGGCTCGATCCCAGGACCCTGGGATCATTACCCAAGCCAAAGGCAGAGGCCTAACCCACTGAGCCACCCAGGCGCCCTCTGTCTGTTCCGTTTTTGAGCAGTCTTGACTTTTCAATTAATCAGGTCTTCATTTTACACATATTATGCCATATTAACTTGAGAAAAGGAAATATCCCAGTGACTGTATAGAGGAACAATTACTTCTCTAATCATCTCTCAGTTCCACTACCAACAAACATCATAAATTCCATCTCAGCAGAATAGTGACAGTCATTTTAATAGGTCCATTTGGTGAATATGGGGGTGGTGGTGGTAATTATTTTCTTTTTATTTACACAGGTTTGAAAGCTCACCTCTTTATAAATTTCTCTGGCTCCATGTTTCCTAATGGAAGAAAAATTCAGACTAGCTGAATTTAACTCACTGAACTCTTCCTGAGGAATCTGTCAGTCTCTTTCTTAAATCACCTCAATAAACAACACGTTTAAAGACATGCAACATGCAAATATGGCGATTTCTCTGAATTCCTCATTCAGTTTCCCAGCTTGG
The DNA here is from genome assembly GCA_004024625.1 of Mellivora capensis. Lineage (NCBI taxonomy): Eukaryota > Metazoa > Chordata > Mammalia > Carnivora > Mustelidae > Mellivora > Mellivora capensis. Next base: position 99,776 of record PISX010004841.1, on the reverse strand, counting down.
TCTTTGAGAAATATATACATACGGCCAAAGAGCTGGCCAAGAGTGGCTCCACTCATAGCTACTCTGAATGTTACCTTATTATTGAAACATATTTCTCCGGGTATTTGTACAGGGATATGGATATAGTGAAGCCATTTCTTTTCTGTGATTTTTCACTTGAATGACCAAGTGTTTTATTTTTATCCAAAATAACAGCGACACACTTTCAGAATTCTGCCTCAAGGTCATGTAAAATTCCTAGTCCTGTACTCCGAAGTTGTCCACTAGCAACTTGATGGATTTACTCTCTTCTAGGACATTGTCCTTGTCTGTTAAATTTATAATATCAAGTATGAAGTGACAAGTCCTTTATGCAGGGAAAAGGAAGAGAGCTAAACTTGATGAAGATCCATTACATTTTTAAAGTTTCTATGCATCCAGGGACTTAGGGCACAGAGGGAAAGCCTCAGGAAAGGGAAGGGCAAGGAGCTGCTTCTTGAACACCATATCACTAAGAAGATGGTGGAGGGATCGGTGTCACATTTTAGATTTTGAACACATGTAACCCCCCAAATAGGTGACCTTCTCCAACTCATTCATCATATGACCAGAAAAGCAGTTTACTCCCATAAAGGGAAATCTTTACAAGTTCGATGGTTCTTGAAGTGTCTAAAACAGAGGGAATGCATGTTGAGACCTGCGCCAAGATTAATAGAGGAACTGTAAGAAAAACCTCAGGGATTTGGAGCAAAGCCATTTTCTTCATATGTGTAAATAATTCTCTCTTAGGAAAAGAGAATTTGGCTTGCTGTAGGATTCTACTAGAGACTAAATAGTTGAAACCATGGGTTACTAGGTAATTTTTCAACCCCAATTACACATTAAACTGGCAGATAAATTACATGTTTTGCAGCAAAGTTGATTTATCCTACCAGAGTGATGTGTGCCCTCAAAATATCTCCTTATTAGGGCACCTGGGTGGCTCAGTTAGTTAAGTGTCTGCCTTCGGCTCGGGTCATGGTCCCGGTGTCCTGGGACCAAGCCTCGAATAGGGCTCTCTGCTCAGTGGGGAGTCTGCTTCTCCCTCCCTCTCTCTCCTTCTGTGTTCTCTCTCTCAAATAAAATCTTTGAAAAAAAATCTCCTTATTAAATGGAAGCTGTATAAAAACATGTGGTGCCCAGGGTCACTGAGAACACATTTCTTAAATTAGAGAATTCCTCAAACACTCCATGTAATAAACCTGTTGTTCTAAAAACCTGAGTTCATCAAATAGATACATTCAGGAGTTTCAAAAGAGGTCTCTTACAAGACCTGAAATAAAATAACAATGCTTTTCTCTTGTTCATAGGCATCTTTACAAAGAAATGTTTTAGTACGGTCCGCAGGCATGACCTCAGAAAAGTTCATGACCTTTGGACATGAACTTGAGCAGAATGTTTATTGTCCAATTTGTCTGGAAGGTGAGTTAGTATGCAGTCAGGAGCTAAACCCACCCACTGGGGAGGTTCATAAATATGGTTGAAGAGAGGTGGGAAGAATAGAAAGAGGCACAGTGCTTGGCACACAGTAGATGCCTGCCTCCAATGCAGTGATGACTACTGTCTCTCGGTTAATGATGAACTATTTTATAGCCCAGTCTTGGGTGATTTGTAAACAATGAGTTGATTATGAATGGCATTTTTCCACTTAAATGCTCAGGGAAAAGATAACTTCCCAGTGACAGTGCCTGATTGTTCACTCAGCTCTTTATGGTTCGTCTTTGAATTTTACAGGTCATGAGATGGTATCTTACGACTTCATACTTTTTGAAGTATTCTTATAATAAATAAATAATCCTTTGCAGTTTTTTTTTTTATCATTCTGTAATTGTTCTATTTTGCTATTTTTCACTCTAAGTACGCAGTCTTATTTAGAGAATGACAGCCGGTCAAATTTTCAGAGGCTACTATACCAGTCAGACATAATATGAGTTATGTCTTTGTCTTTCAACGCAAAATAATCTAATTTGCTAAGCTGAAGTAGAACCTTGTGTCACTTTCTTCAACCCTGCTAATATAGATGTTACATCTGCAAAAGGAGGCGCTATCATTAGACCTAGGGGAGTTGTCAGGCATATCAGCAATTACTGTAACACACGTCTAGCAACTAAGTGTATAGTAATTTAAAAAAAAAAGATTTTATTTATTTATTTATTTGTCAGAGAAAGAGAGCACATGCAGGCAGAATGTCAGGCAGAGGCAGAGGCAGAGAGAGAAGCAGGCTCCCCTCTGAGCAAGAAGCCCAATGTGGGACTTGATCCTAGGACCTTGGGATCATGACCTGAGCTGAAGGCAGTGGCCCAACCAACTGAGTCACCCAGGCATCCCTAAATGTATAGTAATTTTAAGAATGATGTCAGGTTTCCTTTTCCTCCAATTTTAGGCTAAATCTTGGAAAATAAAGGGAGAAGGATTTTTATCTTGACACACAGAAGATGTATGTGTGAAGTTTTACTCTGTACCTAACCACCTGAGTTGAGTTTGGAAATGAAGAGACATAGTAATATAGATCTGGAAGTGTTGAGGAATCTGAGAGGAATAGAAATAGTTCAGTGTGTCCCATGGTATGGACAAACAATGGTCGGTGGGTTTCAGAGAGAAATCTCTATGATGATGAAGTCCTATAGAATGAAAATGTCAATATGGTGTCTCAGTGCGTTATTTCAGATGAAGAGAAGTCTTGAATGGATGTACAATACAAGATATGTTAGAGACTAGAAGATGTCAATAGTTTTGGGCCTCGACAGCTGAGACCTCTGGAACATGGGGCCTTGAGGAGAGCCCAGGGCCTTCAGGTCAATGGCAAAGTGGACTCTGGGAGGAATCAAGCTTTTCATCAGGCATGGAACCGACATCATTACTACTTTAACCTCTTACCAAAAGTGAATCCATGGCAATAACTATTCAACTAAATTAAAGAAAAGCAAAAGTTAAATAATTTCTTATTAGTCAGTTGAACCAGGTCTTGTATTTTATTTATTTTTGTTTTTATTGAAGAATAACTAACATATAATGTTAAATAATTTCAGGTATACAAGATATTGATTTGATAATTTCAAACATTATCCAATGCTTACTATAAGTGTAATCACCATCTATTATCATACAATATTATTACAATATTGACTATATTCTCTAAATATAGGGTTATTGAGGTAGTTTTTTTTAAGGTAGCATTTTAAGAAGGGAAGAAAATGATATTGGGAAGAATGTATCTGAGTTGAAACTTGGATAACAATTTTTTTTAGGACAATTACTTTAGGATTATTATTTTTCTTTTTGGTAATGAAATGTCTTAAAGTGTTTAGGTTATGATTTGATAAAAGGTAAAAATTTTAAATTTACAAATATGAATTTTGACAATGGTTAATGACAATATACACATTCTATCATATACTTAAATGTAAGTATAAAATTTTTCACATATTTTATATGAAATGTGTTCTAATAGGATATAAAATAAATACATATAAAATAACTTAAGGCAATTAAAATCTAAAAGGGGCTATTTGTTGAATTCTATGTATCTCTTTTTCAATGGGTATCCATTCACCTTTCTGATGAATAACAACTTTTTAATTAGTTGAGGTGATATTACTATATTGAGCCATAGAGATGGGACAGTTATGCTTGTTCTACTCAACCTAACTCTGCCTGAAAAACAATATTAAAAATCTCACAGAATTCTTCTAGTACCTTTTTCCTCTTGCATAGTATTTAAAGTATTGTTTTTCATTTACGTTGTAAAAAATCACCACTCTACATAGAGCTGTTTGATGGGTCTTCTGAAGTGTCTGCTCATTGGTTTAATTTCATGCTGTTTTTTGATACTCCTCTCTCAGGGTCTGTAATCTCTTAACTTATTCAATCATTAATGGTGAATATAACATTACATTTGACTATTAAATAACTTCATTCTTTTTTTTCCCACATATTGACATTAATTAAGCACTTCATATGTTCAAGATATCAGAGCTAGGGTACAGGGGACTAGGTCTGTAGGTGCCATCAAGATACTTAAAGAATAGTAAGGTAGTCAGTTATAATCAACAGGCCATATTAAATTAAAAATAAAAAAGCAGAGGTACCCAAAGTCCTAGGAAATTTAAGAAAAAAAAAAAGAAATGAATTTTGATATGAAATATAGAAATTATAGAAGGAATTTTATTTGAATGCTATAAGCTTTGGAAAACTGAAGATAGACAAAATCTATGCCAGGCATTTAAGAATGAAGAAATAGTTTAAGCCAAGTTATAGAAAATGGAAAATATATGGTGCATTCAGGATAAAATATAATTGAGTAAGACTGGGATATAAAATATATTGATAGGCTGAAGAACTGGATGAAAATTTGGCAGACACTATTTGGGAACTTTGTAAAGAGTCAGGATTTTATGGTGTTTGTAGTGGTGAATATATAATATTTTTTTAACAATAGACCAACATTGTCCTAGTTGTGAGCCTACTCAGTGAAAAGTCACAGTGCTACACATTTGTAGAATGTGGTCCAAATGCCATTTTCTGAATTATGATATTGTTGTAATACTTCTCTGGTTCCTTCACAAAACACAGTAGTCTTACTGAACAGTAGGCATGGGGTTAAATGATCCTTTGTATCATAATGGGTGAACTTCACGGAATATAAGTTATATCTTAAGAAAGTTGTATAAAAAGACAAACTAAACACATAAAAACCTTAATGATTACCCACAGTTTTCAATTTGGTAAAGACCAAATACAAAACCAGTTTTATACACACAAAGCTGACTTTCAAACAATTGACCTCCAAATAATTAAAGCTCTTTCAATGGCAGAACAGGTTCTATTATTCTGTTAATAAAAATGATTAAATGAGTAAGAAGCACTAATCATAGAGTCTGAAATATTTGCGATTACTACTTTTACCAGTGCAAAAAGCATTCTTTTAGTTCCTTTTTCTAGGGGGACAATTAAATGAGAGGAACTACAAATTATTCTTTGTACGTGCCATCATTGACCAAAGTCTAAGTGAGGCAGAAACTTCAGAAAGTAGTAATGCCATCAGGGAGTGCAGGAATGACAGACTTTGTATGTTTTCATCATTTAAAAAAATTTTCCAACCATAGAAAAAAATTAAATGTTATATTTCTCCTCATATCATAGTTAACTCCATAGTAATTAAAATGTTTGCCACGCTTTAAAAATTTATGTACCAGGAGGCTTAGAATTTGGTAAATGATAGTCGTAAAGTTTTACCTTAAAGAGATCTCAGTCTATATAAACACATTGAATTGGCCCACAAGATTTGTGTTATTAAATGTTAAGAATGAGAATTTTTGTGTGAAACTACTTGGCTCAGTATTTAAAAACTAAGGGACAGACTAATGCCTGTTTTCTGACAGGTTTTTAAAGGTATCACAATATATGCAGAAACATCATTTAAAAAATTGTGTTAACATCCCAAAATGGTACTGTTAGATCCTTAGCTGCTTAATGTTAAATGAATGATTTAAATATTTAGTTAATCTTCCCTTTTATACCAAAAAGGAGGCCAAAAGGGTCTCGAGGATAAAATAGTATAATATAATTTTAAGTCCTTATTCTTTTTTTTGAACAGTTTCTCTTTCAAAAGTAGTACTAACAAGTTACATTTCTTCTAAAAAGAAACACCCAGATTACATATACTTTCCTTACCTCCCTCCGCCCCCTGCATTTAAAATCCCTTGTTTTTTTTTTAATTTTTAATTTTTATTTTTTTTATTTCTTTTCAGCGTAACAGAATTCATAGTTTTACACCACACCCAGTGCTCCATGCAATGCGTGCCCTCCATAATACCCACCACCTGGCTCCCCCAACCTCCCACCCCCCGCCCCTTCAAAACCCTCAGGTGGTTTTTCAGAGTCCATAGTCTCTCATGGTTCATCTCCCCCCCAGTTTCCCTCAACTCCCTTCTCCTCTCCATCTCCCCATGTCCTCCGTGTTATTTGTTATGCATATAAAATCCCTTGTTTTTATTTGTTTTGGCTTGTTCTGCTTTCTTTCTCTCCAAATCATCTATAATGCAAAGCCCGTCATAATGGCATGGAATGCATTTCTTAGAACATAAACCATTTTAGAAATATATTTGTAGCCAAAGATAAAATGAAGCATAAAAAGCATGTAAATTAATTTAACATTTCCCCCCAAATAATAGCACTTTAAAATCCTGACTCTACTATTGTGCATGCTTTAGGCTTAGAAGATTCAAGAGGTAAAACAGAAAATGCCATTGCTGAAATTTATTCTTCACCTTTTGAATTCATTTTTGGAAAATGTGATTGTTTTCCATTGTGCATAAAGAAACTCAAACAGGAAGAACTTTTTAGAATCGAATATATTTGTACAAATATCATCTTCATCTTAAAAAGAAGAAAATGGAAAAGGATTAAGTAAAAACACCGATAATCATGTGAGATACCTTGATCTGAGAACATATTAACCTGAAATTCTTAGGTAGTCCAGGATCAAGGTGCAGTTGAGATATATTTGTAAATTTCAAACAAATTTTACTACGAGGAGATCTATGATGTGAGCACTTTTGCTGTAATAACGGATCATCAAAATTCACATGTGAATTAACTTTTGCTCAAAGGTTAGGCCAGGAATATAATTTTTAGATAGCAAATGTGCTAAAATAGCTCTAGTTCAATTTTGCCTTTATGCTACAGCTGCATTCACTCGCTCGCTGAGGCTAGTATCTGCATTAGACTGCATTAGCAATGGGATGAACTATTTTTTGAAAATTATGGACACTGAAGAAAGTCAATTGCAAAGTATTTACTGGGGGAGAGAACAGGCTGTAGGCAACGGCTGTTAATAAATTCTTAAACAAAATCAAGTCAAAACCCAAGTCTGTTCAAGTAGATAATGAAGACTGCAATTAGTGCAAGTCAAAAAACAAAAACAAAAACAAAACGATGGAAAATATAAGCAAAGCTTTAACTAAATTGCTTAGTGGACATTTATTTTGCATCCACTAATATTTTGCTAGGCAACTGGAAGAGCAGAATTGGTCAAGAGAAATAAGGTCTACTTTCTCTTCAAGTTTGCTTACCCAGGTGAAAAAAATCCATTATAATTGGAACATGGAGCACCAGGAGAGAAGTGCTATTTACCTCTAGAAAGCCTGGGCAATCATATCAGCAGCATTTCCGATGAGCAATGGGATAAGACAAATGTCGACTTTTGGTAGATGGCTGGAAAAAGTGAATTTATGAATATCAAACCAAAATACGGTCAGTAAATGAGAAAATTATTGATGTAGGATTCTGTTTATGCATCTAGTAATATAATAATAAAGGTGATTGATGTTTAATGTAGAATGGGATGGAATGACTCCGCAGGTGTGCATTAAGTGGATTAGAGGCAAAACATGAAGTAAGTATAATAGCCCCGATGACAAAAACAAAGCTCGTATCGGCTTGTATACAAACAACAGCCGTGAGTGAGTGAAAGAAAGAAACTAACAAGTATTGATTAAGTATCTAGCATGTGGTCAATAATGTCTTAGATGCTATGGCAAACTTATTCTCTATAGGTGAGATGATAAACATACAAAATAGTATGAAATACAATAGTAAGTGTTTAGTGTGTGACACAAACCAAAATAGAGATATCCATAAAGAAAGAATCCGGGACTTTTTGGAATATTAGAGAAGGATTTATTGGATATGTGGAGAAATGGTCACAGCAGGGTCCTCATACTTAAAGAATTTGAAATAAGTTAATAAGTACTTGTTAATTAGTTATAATTATAAATATATAATTATATAATTATAAAATTAAATTATAAAATAAAAATTAAAATATATAATTATAAAATTATAAAATTATATAATTATAAAAGTACTTATTAACAAGTTAATAAGTAATAATAATAAGTACCTGAAGAAAGGGAGAGAGGGAAGGAACTATATGAGCCAAAGACTGAAAGTATATGCAAAGCCATTAAAAACAGTTTAAAAATCAATTAGAAATTAGATTTGGAGTTGTATACAATTAAATAGGAGGGACCATTGGTCATCAAATGGTGGTATGAAGGGTATGGATTTGATTTGTAACAAAAAAGAAAGAATAAAAGTAAATTAAATACATGGAAAAAATGAAATAGAAACAAGATTAGTCTGAAAGGTAGACTCAAGTAAGGGAGAAGGTTTAGCAGAGACAGAGTTGCCGATGTTTACCTACGATAATGAGGCAGATTTAAACAAAACAAAACAAAAAACCTTAGAAGTAAAATTCAATTTGGTGTTTTTTATTACAGCAATATACAGATTAAAGTAAAAAAGACCTGCCACTAGTATATTTCAAAATGTATATGCTAGTATCTTTGTAGGAAATGAGCCTAAAAATATATAAAACAACTTCCAATATAAACACATTAAGAAATTATAAATGTATCTTAATGCACATTAAATGGGTTGGCAATATGAGATGATTAAGCAAAGTCTCAAGGGTTATACATCTTACAACATAGAATACTTTATATTACCTTTCTTGTGTGTATCATTATGAACTCATAACTTCAATGTTTTCACAATTAACTGACACCTTTATTCATCTTTAGATGCTGAAATTGTCAACACTTTGTTCATTGGGAGACCCTTTACAGCTACTTTTGATGTGATTCCATTAACCTTGGAAATGTATCTTTCTCTCTAGCACCAAAACACGTTACAGGTTCACCTTGGACAGATGGAATTATCTGTCTTCAAGGAGCTCTTGTTCTTTTTATGTACGATAGTATAAGCCTTAGGATGACATTGTCCCTAGGCCATCTTGGTAGATGGAAGAGTCATAAGAACTATATTCTCTTATTTACTTTTTATTTAATTAATTAATTAATTTTTGAGAGAGAGAACGTGAGTGAGGGAGGGACAGAAGAAGAGGGAGAGAGAACCCCAAGCAGTCTCCACACCCAGTGTGAAGCCCAACGTGGGGCTCAATCTCAGGACCCTGAGATCGTGACCTGGGCCAAAACCAAGAGTTGGATGCATAACTAACTGAGCCACCCAGGTGCCCTGAGAATCGTATTCTTCCAAAGACAGGAGTTCATATTAGTAATTTCAGTTCAGCTTCAATACGATAGTTATTCCTTTTAAAATGTTTTGATTCCATAAGTGAGCTTCATTTTTCAGTTAGAAATATTCCTGAGAAGTTTCAAAATGATAATTTGAGAAAATTGTTTAGGGAGTTTGTAATTTTCTCTGAGGTTCTTTTTGTCCTTAGGAAGGAGCATTCCAATTACTTTTTTCTATTGACTATCAACAATATCTTATGTTGGCTAGTTCTGTTCAGTTTGTCTATTATTTTTAATTTCTTTCAGTTTTAGTTTATATTTCAAAAGAATCCAGCTCTAAACTCTTACAAGATGCTTATTCTTTTGTGTTATTTTTTCTTTTGTTTTAGGTTTTTGTAAGTTTATTAAACTATTGGAGGAGGGAGGTGAATCTCTCTATGAGTAACCTTTGAGACAATTGGAAGAAGAGAAAGTTCTAAACAAGACTTTAATTCTGTTGATTAAGTTCATCTATAATTTTCTTTTAGGATTATTTATTTATTTATTTGACAGAGAGAGATCACAAGCAGGCAGAGAGGCAGGCAGAGAGAGAGAGGAGGAAGCAGGCTCCCCACGGAGCAGAGAGCCCGATGCGGGGCTCGATCCCAGGACCCTGGGATCATGACCTGAGCCGAAGGCAGAGGCTTTAACCCACTGAGCCACCCAGGCGCCCCATCTATAATTTTTTAAATACAGTTGTTTTAAACATGTTGTTCATGTATGAGAGTTTGACTAAACAAGCCAGTGGGCCTCAAACTCTTTAATTCCTAGTAATATCAGATTTTACAAGTTTTTGAATGTTCAGTTAAATTTTTTCTTCACTAAAGTCTGTCTATATTAAAGCTTTTAAATTGATTATCTGTGTCAGAACCACAAGGTTTTCCTTATATTATGATATAAAACATCCCTTTACTATCACATTTAATGTATTATACTATTTATTATTACACTATATATGTTGTTCCAATGCTTGCTATTATCACTCCAAATAATTCTCTTAGGTGATATTATTTAGATCCAATAACAAAGTCCTTAAATTTATTCTGGAGAAATTAGGGAGAAGACTATTCTCTTGGAATTCTCCACGACTACAGATCACACAGTACATAGAAACCTATGCTGTAGAGGTTTTGTCAAAAATCTCCTTTTGAATAACATGACAAAACTGAACATTATTTCATGCTTTTTTCCTTTTTTAAAACATTCTTACATTAGCTACAAGAATCCCTAGTGTAAAATTCAAAATCACAGACATTGGACAAATACACATATCCACTTCTGTGATAAGTTCTTACTTCCACAAATTTGTCAGTAATGTTAGGAAAAATCAAAGTATATACATAAACATAGTATAGCTTAATTTTTATTTTCTGGATTCTATAGATTCTGTTCATTCACATTTTTAAACTATTAAATCAGTCTGTAAAATTCTAAGTCAGTTAAACTTTAAAACATTCTTTTTTTAAAAAACAATTTATTTATTTATTTGACAGAGAGATCACAAGTAGGCAGATAAGCAGGCAGAGAGAGATGAAGGGAAGTAGGCTCCCCGCTGAGCAAAGAGCCCCATATAGGGCTTGATCCCAGGACCCCGGCATCATGACCTGAGCCAAAGGCAGAGGCTTTAACCCACTGAGCCACCCAGGCTCCCCAAACTTTAAAACATTCTAAGAACAACCCTAAATTCCCGTTACATTTACATAAGAATTTATGTACTTTGTTTTAGTCAAGAAATTGAAAATCCTTGAAAGACAGTAATGTATATTTTGTCCCACATGTCCAATTTTTGTATTCCTAGCAATTGTGCTCATTTCCACAAAGAAACACAAAATATTCTTCTAAAACAAGTAAGATGAAACATTAAACTTTTTGGTTTTGTTATATAACACGTACTTTTAAATCACATTGTCAAATTTAAGAATTTAATATTTACCTTCAAAATTAGAAAATGTGTTATTGAAAAACCAGAGATTCAGAAAATAATTTTTTGACCAAAAGATGGAGGTTGGAGATGTTGTTCCCTTTCAAAATCTGGGATTCTGCTATTAGAAAATTTAAAGCTGGCTCTTGAAAAAATGAAGAACTTTTAGCCTTAGTTAATCCTTTTATCATTTTCTTGGTTTGCAGCCTCCTCTTATCATCCCATTAGTTAAATTTCTTTCCAAACATTAGATTCTGCTTTTAAAAAGAAAGAACATTTTTAGTTAAGTTTAATTCCTATCATTTTTAGCCTCATAAAAACGATTCACAGCCATTCTGTCTTTTTAGCTAGAAACATACATTTAAAAGCAAAGAACATAAACACAAGTCTTCATATTTCTACCAACAGCATGTCTTGTTTTCCATTTGTTAAAAACTGTTTGCAGAAGCAGCTGTGCTGATCTCGGCTTGGCATTCCGTGTCTAGTCTGCCCTTCTCCACCTTGCCTCTCCTCAGGACTCTGATGTGAGTGAGCTCCAGCGACTGGGATCTCTCACTTCCTATTGGCCCATGGAAACTCCAGCAGATGGCCAGGAAAGGAAGGAGCTTGAGATGATGGCTATTATCTACCCCGTCCTATCAAAGTCACCTCAGGCTAGAAGCCTCCTCAAGACCTTCTCTCTGTGACATTCCTTTTCCCTCTTCCTGTTAGGGCTGCTCGGTGCCCCACCACTGCTCATCCCAGGTTCCCGCAACATCCCTGTGCTGGCTGATCAGAACTTTGTAAATTTCACCTTTCTTATACTACTTTGATTGCAGCACCACTGTCAAGTCTCTGACTATTCCAGGAGTCTTTTTTTTTTTTTTTTAAGATTTTATTAATGTATTTGATAGGGCACAGGTAGGCAGAGCGGCAGGCAGAGGGAGAGGGAGAAGCAGGCTGTCCACTGAGCAGGAAGCCGGATGTGGGGCTCGATCCCAGGACCCTGGGATCATGACCTGAGCCGAGGGCAGATGCTTAACTGACTGAGCCACCCAGGCACCCCTCAGGATATTCCCTCTTTAAAAGAATTCCTTATTCCTCCTTTTTTTTTTTAATATAATAAACTTATGTTTGTATGAATTATAATTCTTCTAAGTTCGCTTTGGAGGCAAAAGATAAATGAGCACTTCAGATATTAAAACGTAGCTGCTTATCTTTATACATCTTTCAGTTTGGTTTCTAGCCAATGCTCCTTGATTGGTGTACAATTGTTTCAAATACAAACAATTTCTTTAGCCTTTTATTTAATCATCTCGGCTTTTCTTTTTTAAAGGAAAGTTTCTCCATTTTTGCTGTTTCCAAGTTCTCAGATTTAATGTAAACACAAATAGCTTGCGTTTCCAGTTTAGAACCTTACCCAGAGGGCACAGCTGAGCAGGAGCTCAATCCCACTGCCCTGAGATCATGCCCCACCTGAGCCGAAACCGACTGCACCCCCCAGGCCCCCAGGATTGTTCAGTATTTTTTAAATGAAAGTACAGTGCCCTTCTTTGGATTACAGAACTTATTTTATATGGTGAGTTTTGCGGAATTTAAGGTCCCCCCCACCCATGAGGGAGCAGAAGGCAAAGCAGAAGGGGATACTCTGCAAGCTCCCCCCGACCCCGCTCCTGGATGGGACATGCGTGTGACATTCTTCCCACAATCTCGCAACTATCTTAATACCTTGCTGGAGGGGAAAACAACCTTGACCACCGGGTCAGGTATTTTTTAGGTCTCCCCTAGGTCGGTCCTCTTGAGCATATGAGAGTTCTTTTGAAACCTCCTTTTTCCTTACTTCCCCCAACTCCTGAGTATATAGTCACCGCTCCTCGAGACCCTGGTCTAGCGCTTTTTGTGCCCATGGGTGCTGTGTCACTGTTCTTTAATAAAACCAGCATTTGGCGCCTGAGGTGTAGGAAGAATTCTTTCCTGGTTGTTGGCTCTAGACTCCACCCACTGAACCTCCCGGGCATTCCCAGAGCACATCCCCCTACCTCCCCAGGGATCCCTCCTACTGGTTCGAGAACTTTCACTCTCATGCCTCCAAGGGCTTAATCTTATATTGAGAAAGTAATGGTGGGAGAATTCCTGACATCTAGGAGATGAGAATTATTGGAGTTTCTTCTTATTTCAAGTGATCTTGGGGCAGAGTAGGAGTTAGAAGTCAGTGATTTTTTTTTTTTTTTAAGATTTTATTTGATAGAGATGCAGGGAGAGAAGGAACTGGAGCAGGGGGAGTGGGAGAGGGGGAAGCAGGCCTCCTGCCAAGCGAGGAGCTCTCTATCCCAGGGATCAGGACCTGAGCAGAAGGCAGACACTCAATGACCCAGCCATCCAGGCGCTCCAGCAGTCAGTAATCTAAAAGATCACTAAGTCTTGCCAAATGTTGGGGGAAGAAAGTACGCAGTTAGCCCTGGTTTCTGTTTGGAAGCAACATACTGTATTCCATGAGCTAGGTGTTTTCTCTTTTAATTTTCTAAAATTAGCAACATTATTATTTATATTGGTGTCCGTTTCTTGCGGTCAGCAGTAAGGGGGTGGGGCCTGCACTTCTAAGTTGGGAAGGATTGGTCTTTTGCTTTTTAAGTCAGAGCTTTTATTTTTTTATTTAGCAAGTAAATTTGTTTCGTGAGACTCACTTTCTGCTGAAACCATGGGACAATAATAGAGGACCTAACGCCATGTATTAGAGAATGTCTTCTATTTTAGCAAGATCTCTAATATGTTCAGCTTGACTCATAAGTCTAAAAAACAGGTGCTATTTTTTTTCATCCTCTATTTAGAATTGAAATACAAAGTAGCTTCTTCGAGGTTTGCTCGGAGGCACTTTTGGCTACAGAGTCTGTTGTGCTCCACTCCCACATATTTCAGGATATTATACTCAAAAGTACATCACAGGTAACAGAAATTTCTGGTCATTTCTGGCATTTCAATTCTAGGTTTTATAGACTATGGGCCGTAATGCTCTAATCTGATCCAGGTAGACTTGGATTCTTTTCTTGAAAATTGGACTGGGCACCACCCACACTTCATCAGAATAGTCCAGGGAGGGGTGCCTGGGTGGCTCAGTGGGTTAAGCCTCTGCCTTCTCAGGTCATGATCTCAGGGTCCTGGGATCGAGCCTCTCCTCGATAGAGTCCTCACTCCGGGCTCTCTGCTCAGCAGGGAGCCTGCCCCCCCCCCCCCCCCGCCTGCTGCTCTGCCTACTTGTGATGTCTCTCTCTCTCCTCTCTGTCAAATAAATAAATAAAATCTTTAAGAAAACATAGTCCAGGGAACTGCAGATATTTTATGAGGCCAAAGAGCAAATATTCGAGATTCGGGAAGAGGTAGCAGAGAAACACACACTGGCAAACAGATAAACTCAATCTTTACTCTTTACCAAAAACTGAGTTTCCTGAGTATAAAATAGCTTTGAGGATGGGAGATTTCTTTGCTCTTTGAGCTCAACCTAAGTCCACCATACTCAGCAGAGAAAGGACTATATTGTGTTTATTCAGGTAGGGGGACTCCCATGATTGTGAAGAAAGGGTGTGGAGATTCTGTGCTCATTAAAAGTTCAAAGTGCTACATTAATTGATATTAAGAACATAAATTTGCAAAGTGCTAAGATGTTCAAAGATCCTTAAAGGATTGGAGACTCCAACTTTCTAGGTTTAACCAGATTATAGGATGAGTAACTTTGTCTGTGGGGAGGTGATTTCATCTGGACACAGAGAAACAAGCCGTTCCTGTTGACTCAAGAGGGACATCAGTAGAAAGCAGGTACTTGGGGTGTCTCTGATTGGATGCTATAAACTGGGTCGGGGGAGAGACTCACATGTGATCACAGCTTTGTCAGAAACAGTCACTGAAACTGAGGCTCTCTTAGCCTTTAATTCTATCTTTAAGTCTACTTCTTGGGACAGTAAGTTTATCTTTGAGGATGATTTCCATGTGGCCTTTGTGAAAAGTGATGCTAACAATGGAACAGAGAGGATTTTTGTTGAGTTATATTCTTTAAAAAAATTTCTTTTTAAAGATTTATTTATTTATTTGAGAGAGAGGGAGATCAGGAGCACAGGGGTGGAGGGGCAGAGAGAGAGGGAGTGGGACAGAGAATCCTGAAGCAGACTCCCTGCTGAGCAGAGAGCCCTGTGTGGGGTTGGATCTCATAACCCTAGATCATGCACTGAGCTGAAATAAGGAGTAGGGTGCTTAACTGACTAAGCTACCAGGCACCCCTGTTAAGTTATAGTCTTAAGAATATCTTTTTTAGAGGAGGATGTAGGTATCAGAGCAGCTTTCTTTCATCATCTCTCAGCGGTATCAATAACTAAAGACCAGAAACCAGTATTGTAAAAAGTTGGCAGGGTTTTGGAAAATGTATGAATTGCCCACACCTGTAGATTTATAGATTAGCAATAATAACAAGACACTTACAATTGAGATAGATTCAGAATGTAACCAAGTCTGCAGCCTGGCTTGAAGAGAGGAATGAAAAAGACCATCCCAAAGGATAAAATGGGCAGGGTACCTAGTCAATAATTTACAAAGTTACTTTTTTGTCACACTGTTGAACAAAGATTTCCACTCTGAGCTGTGACTTCTACCGAAGTTACAGGGTTAACCTACCTAGAAAGCAACAAGCTGCAAATCCTTTTTAAAGGAAAATAAATTCTTGTAGAACTCAATGATTGAATAAAATTATTTTACTATGTTATGTAAATACATGAAAACATCTAGGTAAGAACACTTTATGCATGTGACTTATATAAAGCCAAAATTTATAAATATAATTGCAATTTAAGTAAAATCTAGTCAAAAAAGTCAATTAAAATTGAAATTCAAGGTAGTATTTTAATACCTTGAAGAGTGATGTCTAGATGAAATTAACTCACCATTGTGAGGTTTATGTTTTACTGCTATCAACTGGTTCTCCAGGATTGACCACATCCATTTTCCCATATGGGAGGGCTGATTTAATTCTTATTCCAATTGTCTCATTTTATTGAAATTTCCTTGAAATCTTCACTGGTACATTCATTTGTTACAAATACATTATTTTGCCTGTTTTGTGCATCTTATTTTCTCCATAGCTTGTGGCAATTAAAGTAGTACTACTTGGAGATTTTTGTTATTTTAATCAAAATCCTAGTTGCAACTGCTGAAACGATAAGTCAGTGCTTGGGCATAAGGTGGTCATCAGAATGATCCCAAGTATATAATCAAAACTAAAACTATCAATTACACATGTGAAACTTCTGACGATCCCTAATAATTTGTGTTCTCAGACCTTGGTCTTGATAAATCCTTCCATAGATCATTATTATTATTACCTCCTACATGACAACTCCCACTCTTGTTCCTCTGAAATTCATTCTCTGTACTGAAATCTACACTCCTTACTTAACTGTCTTATCACTCACAACTTCGACTTTAACGGTTTAAGTAAATGATGATTTACCCAAAATGCTTTATCACTACAGATGAACTCTGTGCAGAATGCTTTTCTCACATTTATGAACCAGGTTTTAAATAACTGTAATGCATACTTATCCTTCAAGTATCAGATTAGGTATTTTCTTCCTCAAGTTTTCCCTGATTAGGCCATACTTGTTTTTGCTTCATGTAATTTTTCCCATATTTTTAATAATTTTAATAATCTTTTAGAACTGTTTTAAATTTACAGCAAAATTAAGGAGAAAGTACAAAGATTTCCCATAGACCCCCTTGCCCTCATGTACACACAACAGCCTGCCTTGTTATCATCATGTACCCATCAGAATGGTGCACTTGTTATAGTTGATAATCTGTGTTATTCCATTATGATCACTTGAAGTCCATAATTTACATTAAGATTCACTCTTGGTACCACATATCCTATGGGTTTGGGCAAATGTATGATGACATATATCCATTATTATGGTATCATACAGAATAGTTTAACTGCTCTCAAAAAATTCTCTGTGCTCTGCCTATTCATCCCTTCCCCACCCCCTCAAAAAACCACTGATTTATTCAGTCTCCATAGTTTTGCCTTTTCCAGAATGCCACATACTTCAGAGTATACAATATGTAGCCTTTTCAGTTTGGCTTCTTTCACTTAATAATGTGCATGTGAGGTTCTTCTATGTTTTTTCATGGCTTGATAGCTCATTTCTTCTTAATGCTGAACAATATTCTGTTGTCTGGATGTATCACAGTTTACTCATTCATTTACCTATGAAAAGACATCTCGGTTGCTCCCAAATTTTGGTAAATATAAATAAACATCTGTGTCAGGTTTCTGTGTGGACATGCATTTTCGGCTCTTTGGGTAAATACCAAGAAATGCAAATGCTGGATCACATAGTAAGATTATGTTGATTTTTGTAAGAAATTGCAACTGTCTTCCAAAGCGGCCACACCACTTTTCATTCCCACCAGCAATCAACGACAGTTCTTGTTGCTTCAAGTCCTTGTCAGCATTTGATGATGTCAGTGTTCTGGATTTTGGCCATTCTAGTAGGTTTGTAGTGGCATCTCATTGCTGTTTTGGTTTGCATTTGCTTGAAGATATATGATGAGGTTGGGAGCATTTTTCACATGCTTATTTTCCATCTGTATATTCAATCAGGTTCTTTATTCTCTTTTTGTTGAGCTTTAAGACTTTTTTCTTTTGTATGCTTTGGAAACAGTCTTTTTTACAGATATGTCTTTTGCAAATATTTTCTTCCAGTCTTTAGCTTGCCTTCTCATTCTATTGACATTATCTTTCACAGAGCAGTTTTTAATTTTAATGAAATCCAGTTTAACAATTACTTCTTTCATGGATTGTTCTTTGGTGTTCTATCTAAAAAGTCATCACCATACCCAGGTCATCTATGTTTTCTTCTATGCTGTTTTCTAGAGTCTTAAAGTTCCTCTTTTACATTTAAATCCATGATCTATTTTGAGTTAATTTTTGTGGAGTGTCTAGACTCTTTTTTTTTTTTCATGTAGTTGTTCAGATGTCCCACCACTATTTGTTGAAGAGACTATCTTTTCTCCATTGGCTGTATTTATTTGGGTGTATTTTTGGGCTCTCTGTTTTGTTTCATTGACTTATTCATCTTGTTTGCTATAACTTTTTAGTAAGTGTTGAAGTTAGAAAGTGACAGTTTTTCAACTTTGTTCTTCTCCTTCAGTATTGTTTTGGCTATTCTGAACTTTTTTCCTTTCCCTGTAAATTTTAGAATCAGTTTATTGATATCCATAAAGTAACTTGCTGGGCTTTTTATTGTAATTACACTGACTATAGATCAAATTGGGAACAACTAGCATCTTGACAACATTGAGTCTTCCTGTGCATAATGTGGACTATCTCCCCATTTATTTAGTTCTTCTTTGATTTCACTCATCAGAGTCTTACAATTTTCTTCAAATCTTGTATTTTTTAGATGTATATCTAAGTATTTCATTTTGGGGGTGTGCTAATATATAGTATTGTGTCCCAAAACCAAACGTTTTAAGTTTACTTTCACTTATTCCTTCTTTGATATTCTTGCTTTCTATATGTAGATCTGAGTTTCTGTTCTATATCATTTTCCTTCCCTCTGAAGAACTTCTTTTAGCATTTCTTGCAAGGCTGGTCTGCTAGCAACATATTTCCACAGTTTTTGTTTGCGTGACAAAGTCTTTATTTCTCCTTCACCTTTGAAGGATAATCTCACAGGATACAGAATTCCAACTGAGTAGGTTTTTTTCTCTCAACATTTTAAGTATTTCACTCCACTCTCTTCTTGCTTGCATGGCTGCTAAAAAGAAATCATATCTAATTCTTATCTTTATAGGTAAAGATTTTCCCCCCTCTGGCATTTATCAGGATCTTTTCTTTATCCTTGATTTTCTGCAGTTTGAAATGATATGCCTATCAGTTTTTTTGTTGTTGTTGTTTTTCTTTTCATTTACCCTGCTTCATGTTCTCTAAGACAGACCTATGATTTGGTGTCTGACATTAAATTGGGGGAAATTCTTAGTTCTTATTGTGTCTAACGTTTCTTTTCTTTGTTTCTCTCATTCTTCTACTTCTGGAGTCCCATTACTTGCATGCTACAACTTTGTAGTGTACCACAGTCCTTGGATATTCTGTCCTTTTGTTTTGTTTTGTTTGGTTTGGTTTTTTGGGGTTGGTGTTTTTGTTTTTGCTTTTTTTTTTTGGCTTTGTTCCCTTGGATTTTCAGTTTTCACGGATTTTACTGATATATCCTTGAGTTCAGAGCTTTTTTTCCTCAGCTAATAGTCCTTCAAAGACATTCTTCCTTCTATTAAAGCATGTTTATCTCTGGCATTTCTTTTGGTTCATTTCTTAGTGTCCCTATTCTCTGACACTGCCCACCTGCTCATGGATGCTGTTTACTTTATACATTAGAGCCCTGAGCATATGAATTTTAGTTGTTTTAATTCCCCAGTCTGAGAATTCCAATATCCCTGCCATGTGTAGTTTTAATGCTTCCTCCATCTCTTCCAATTATGCTTTTTGACTTTTGGTCTGTGTTGTAAGTTTTTCTCGATAGCCAGCCTCGATGTACTGGATAAAAGGAACTACTGTCACTAGGACTTTAGTAATGTGGCGGTGAGATGTGTGTGTCAGGGGGGAGGTGTTCTATGCTCTTAGGATTAGTTCTTAGTCTTTCTGTGAGTCTATGCCTCTGGACTACAAAGTTCACAGTGGGGTTTTGTTTTGTTTTGTTTTTGTTTTTTCTCGTCTTCGAGTGGGAGAGGTATAATGGGCTGGAGTTGAGTATTTCCTTTCTCCAATTTGGAAGGCTAGAGCCAGCTGGAGCAGGGCATTTCCACTCCCCCGGGCCATTTAGGCTCTACTATCCCAGCTGGCTAAGCTCTGGGTAACTAGTTTCCACTATGGGCCACCCTTGTTAAGAAAAACCGTGTTCCTTTGCCCCTCTCCCTACAGTTAGAAGAAGGGGGTTTCTCAGACGTTTACTGTGCGAACCTGGTCTAGCTCCTGGAGGTAAGTCTCACAAAATTGTGGGAGTCTCCTACGAATGGGTCCCCCTGGAGTTTTTAACTAATAGAGTTGTCCATACTGACAGTTGTATTTCTTTTTTGACCATTTTTATCTAATCAGTTACAGTCAGTTACAGTCTTGGGTGCCCTACCCTGGTGCTCGTTCCTCTCTCTGGTGGTTTCAGCTTGTTAGGCTCAGCTTGGGTAAGTTGTTATATTTTGTACTTGCCTGTTGGTCTCTCCAATCTTGGAAGAAGCAGTTTGCTTGGTATCCTTACCCATCTTTTGGATCCTAGAAGAGTTGTTGATTTTCAGTCTGTTTAGTGTTTTCCTTGTTATTAGGATAGAGTGGGGGGTTCCGAGCTGCTTACATGCAGAACTGGAAACTGGAAGTTCCCCCTTTATTAAATTTTAAAGTATCTTTGTTGCTTTTGTTCAATAGGTATCCAATTTGTTATTCAACAACCCATGATCCTATCTTAAACAAGGCTTCAAATATCTTTACATCTTTTGGTATTTTCTCTGTCCCAAAATGTAATCCCTCAGGAGATATCTTTTTCAACTAAAACTGTCTTGATGGGTCCCCGGAAAATCATGAAGGATTTGTTTTTTGAACTTGTAAAAAGAGAATTGTTATTAAAAAATTAGGTTTATTTGATATGGTACTGTTCATGATTGGCATGGAAAAATGACATGTCAAAAGATATGGTAATACTCTTTGGGTTAAATTGGCATAGGTAAAATATTATTAATATAAATAGTTCAGAAATTGTAGGCTGTGCAGAAAGATCTAAAGAATTGTCAATGCCCTCGTTGTCAATAATATATGTCTCTTTGTCAGAATCCTGGTGTTGCTTTGCTTAAAATTGGATGATGGTACAGTGCCATCAATTATAAATTCAGTTATGTTTAAAATGTTAAATTGGTTACAACTTTTCTTCTCTAGTTTAAATCTAACATCTTCTAAGCCAGTGCTTCTTGGTTGGGGACGCACATCTTCTACTTATAAAGTTTTATTAATACACAGATATTTCTTAACCTTTGATAATAGAAAAATTTTGTTCATGTATTTGGGGTGGAAATATACAATTCCAGATCATTAATTATGGTTGAGAAAACCAGTTGTGGTAACATAATTACCTTTTGATGGTAAATGATTTAAGATGGGCATGGACTCAACTCTGGCTGGTAAAATACAATAAGAAATCTGCTGTTTGGCTGCCAGTAAAGATTTTCCCTGTGATAAAAGTAGGCCCCCAAGGAAAATTTGCCTTCCTGCCTGCCTTTGTATGAACTCCAAGAGACTATGATAGCTGAATTGTTTTGATTTCTTGCAGGAAGAAGTTTCAGGACAAAAGTCAGATCCTAGAGTTTGAAGAAAAATAGATAAAGCATGAACTTTGAGAGTCTCCTGAAATTGCTTTTTCAGGGTAATTTTTAATTGATATTTTTAAATAGTTTGAACCAGTTTCAATCAATTTTCTTGATATTGTGGCCAAAAGCCTCCATGTGCACAGAACTCCATGTGCATATGGTAAAGCCATAGAGATATCCTTTAGATTTACTATTGAAACATGCTATTAATGGTTCACCCAAACTTGAGACATTTATACAGTGTAATGCCCTCATGTTTATTCTGGAGCATCATGTTTTGACCAATAGGAATCTTGGAGACTTGCCTTATACTCATAATTTGGAAGTAAAGACTTTTATCTACACCAACTTTAGGAAACACTGTGAAACAGCGACATATAGATTAATAAGTGAAATCATTGTTTAACTTCTTTTACTAACTGATTATCAACTAGAACAGAGAAAATCTGGTTTCCAGAGCCTTTTTAATTCTCCAGGACTTCAAGCTTAGCCCAGGAATGGTGAGTAGCTATGGTCACTGTGTCACTTGGGGGGCCACCTACCATTTCCTGAAATTTCACCTTTGGTAATTCATCATTTGATATCTTGAAGGCGTTTCTGTTTTCAAGCTCATTTTACAAATGCTAGCTCTGAAGGAAGCGGTAATTTGAAACAGTTAGAGAAAGATTACTGTGAAACCAGGATAAGGTCCATGAAAGTAGAGAGGAATCTTTGACAGAGAACAAGTTACCTTTCTTATGAAATTCAAATTTTTCCTTGGGTTCTGACCCCTTTGCTTGAGTAGGGGATGTTTAATTAGATTACAAAGTTATATTATCATGGCATTTTAATTCTGGAAGGGATGTTAAATATCAGCTAGTCCAACTCCATTTTAAAAATGAGGATGAATTTCTATAAAATTCAAATATATTGCAATCCAATTTATAGGAAAGAAACTGTGTTTATTGCTGTTCAAGCATAGCCAAAAATGCTCCTTAGAAAGTAAATTTGTGAATCTAAGTAGTGACCCAAATTGCTTTTTGCAGAATAGCAGTTGGGGACCAGGATAAAACTGAAAATCTATCTTTCAGTAAAATGGTATTTCACTTGTTATGATAGCAATTTTTGACAGGACAGAGAGACTGGGCTTGGTTGGTTCATAGGACAGAATATTAGTTGTATGATATGCATGCTTTAGGATTTAATTATTCAATCAACTTTCTTAAAAAGGAATAATACATCACTTTTACTTTGGGAATTGAACTTGAGATGAAAGAAAGAAAAGAACTTTAGCTCTTGTAATTTCACAGTACTTTACCCTACTTATTTATTTTATGCTTAGATTCCTGATGCTCTGTATACTAAGAGAAGTAAGGCAGCGTTATCAGAACTTCAAAGGGCCATCAAAGGATATACCATCAACTGTTGTCAGTATGACAACGAAGTAGAGCATTGGACTCAGCTACAATTCCCTGACTGACATTAAATTTTACAAAATAAGCTCAGAGCTCACATCCAGCAAGTGGAACCTGCTATCCTATTAGAAATTGTTGTACCTGCAACTGGTTGCTTCATGATAGCATTTAGCAATCTGCAAACAGTGCGCTAACCATGGTAGATAGTCATTTAGCATCTACACGGACCTAGCAAAGCTGCAGAACCTTTAAAAGTGGTATAGTTAGAAAATATGTAATGATAAAATTTAACCTGATGTGTAGATGGTTTCAAACACTAAACCCCTTGCATAAATACAACACCCTTGCAAATTTTAATAGGGTTACACTAACAACTATAAAAATGAGAAAGTATAATCCACTGGATTTATTTTAAGGTAACTTCCCTTGTCTGCTGTGTCCTTTTGCACATGGACCCTTCCATCTGTGCCGCCATGACACACCCAACATGGTGCCCTCCTGAGTCAAAGACAATAACCAATGACTTCTGACCTCTGTACAGGGATAGCTTGGCCCAGTGTAATACTCCTTGGGGAGTCAGAATTTGGAAAACTGAGAAGTTGACTGTTGGTAGTCAATTGAACTCATACAAATGTGCAAACTTAGGTGATGAGAAAATGATGAGTATGAAAAAGTAATGGGGTCAATATGGTAAAGAAGCAGTACCATCATGAAGGAGAAAGGGTTTTCAGTCTCCAAAGGTGTAGAGTTCCTACCAGATTTCCAAGTACAGATTTAGGGAGCTTAAGTGTGGCATTCTTGGGGTCTGTGTTCTTGAATTTCCTTCTTCTGACTCACTTCTTCCCTTGAATCCTTGTCCAGACTCCCCTTTCACTCCTATGCTTTAAAACGGAAACTCTGGGCAGTTCAAATATAAAAGGAAACAAGATAATAAATGGAGGGAGATAAATCATCTAAGCTCATGATTTCATTAAATATAACTGATGCTTTTCAGTTTTACTAGGTAGTTTCATATACAAGCTCCATCATGAGGGGCAGGACGGCATAGTTTCTTGAGAGAGTCTGAACACAGATTACCTGGGTCTGAATCCAGTCATTAACATACATTAGATATATAGCATTATTGCTAAATTTTTAGCCATTCCTTTCACCTTAGCTGTAAAATAAGCATAGTAGTAACATCTACCTCACAGGGATAATATGAGAATTAATGAGATAATATTTGTAAAGCACTATTAAATATTTTACACTCACTTTTCAATGTTGACTCAGATTTTTATGTTATTCTCTAAGTAACTAGAATATTATTGTGCATTTTCATTAATGAAAAGTCTTAAAAATGACAAAAATCTGCTAATACCAGATGATACATCCAGAGATTCTCTACCTACTGAAATAATTTAGTTTATTGGTTAGTACACCATTTACATCATTAAGCATTCTCTGCTAAAGGGTATGCTTATCTGTTTATTAATTTCCCCCTTACTCCTTGTTATAAATAAGCCACTCAGTTGCTTTTCTCAAGTGACACAAGGTTTTCCAGTCCCAAAGAACACTAGTATTTCATACCGGGCATCCTCTCTTTTCAAAAAAACTTCCCTGGTATCTTTGAAGTTTGGAGAAGTATTCTGAACCCTTCCCACATTTCCCTAGACAGGTTTTATCATGCCACTTTTTGCATCATCCTGACATGACCTGTTTGGCAGGTTGTAAGACAGAGAATCTCCAGGGAAAGGTGATCTCATTTGTAGCCTCAACAGCTTTCACAGTGTCTACCTATAAGGGACTCTTTAATTAATGCTTGCCGAATGGGAGTTGACCTTTGTTATCATGGCAAAAATTGCAAAGAGAATGAAGAGAACTTGTGAGATCTAGGTCTGCACATTCTGAGGCCTATTTGTTACCTCAGAGGATCTTTCTAAAGAAATTAATGAAGAGTACAGCAGAAGAATGGAGCTAGCAGAATAACCGGCTGACTAACAGAATAACTTTGTGCTTATTTTAGTATAAAATTCTATTCCTTCTATAATGAAGGGTGGGACAAATTTCCTCTAAAATTGCTTATGGACTATTTAGCTCTCCGTTACAAATTACTCTACCAAGAACTTGCATCCTTTCAGGAATGCTGGTTCCTGTACTTGAAATTATGTGTCTTTTCCTCAGTGTTAATTATGATGTAAAATAACTCCCTTGCACAACCACATCATAAAATGTCGAGTCTTCTTGTTCAAGTAATCACTTATGCTAATCATAGTCGTTACAATTGACATTGATGAGAAAAAGTATACACAAAAGATAACATCTGAATATTTTAATAGCTTGTGTTAAACATTAGATAAAATTAATAAGAACATTAAAAGAAATGTGTTTAACAATGTGATTAGATGGCAAGAACATTCTAATTATCTTCAAGAAAGTGCAGTTCTTTTCTTAAAACAGCTTGGAGTATATGACAAAAGGCAGAAGAAGAGAAACAGTTTAGTGAAGGCACACTTCAAATAAACAATTAGAAGACCATCACCAAGCTTCAAGTGACCACAGTGGTTTGGATTAGATATGAAAGCAGGGAAGAAATTTGCTATATAAATACTTTCAAAGAAGCAAAATAACTCAGAGGCAAAAAATCATGCATGGTCACTCAGAACTCATTTGTCTGGATTATAATTTATAAATCTGACATAAAATCTTCTGTTAATTTTTATGATTTCTCTAAGATCTTACTTTTCCAGATCATTCAGTTTTACTCCATGTCATAAGGATTCCCTAAAATCTGTACAGTTGTTAATTTTTATAATCATACTTGATACTTAAAAATATGGTTATACTACATTTAGTTTCTTAAAAATTTTGGCTGGCTTTAGTTTATTAAGATTGATACATTTTTTGCTCAATTTTCATAAAGGCTTTCAGTAATTGGACTGTCTCAGTGTTCATAAAGAGAAAATCACCAAAGGGGAATACAAATTAAGAAAATTTTACATTTTTATTACTTCCTATTATACATCTTTTGCGGTCAGACTAAATTGCTTTCCATAAAACTTTGGGGTTCTAGCTAACAGGGTTACATGGGAATTAGATTTATTAGATCTGAAATTTGCCTTGTTTTCTTTTTTTTTTTTTTTGTTTTAATTTTTTATTAACATATAATGTATTATTTGCTTCAGGGGTACAGGTCTGTGAATCATCAGTCTTACACAATTCACAGCACTCACCATAGCACATATGCTCTCCGATGTCCATCACCCAACCACCCTATCCCTCCCCTACCCCCCACAAGCAGCCCTCAGTTTGTTTCCTGAGATTAAGAGTATTACAGTTTGCCTCCATTCCCCGTCCTATCTTGTTTCATTTTTCCCTCCCTTCCCCCCATGAACCTCCACCCTGCCTCTCAAATTCCTCATATCAGAGAGATCATATGATAATTGTCTTTCTCTGATTGACTTATGTCACTTGCCTCAAAGTGATTACATCAGACCAAGTTGATAAATCATACACCCTCCATGGTGTTTGGTTGTCTGACCCTTCAGAGGGACTGAGGCATTCACGGGAGTTGTTAACCAGAGGTCCAAGGAGATCTAGACAAACCCTAGAGCCCATATTCTAGAGAAGTGTTCACTTTGCTGACTTTTTGTTTTAGTAGCTCTTGGGGATTCCGATGTCTCCAAAGTGCCAGAGGTATTTTGAAAAACAAATCATCAGAATAGCAGTCTCCTGGGTGTCTCTCCTAGGAATCAGCTGACTTGGGTTCCACACTATTCCCTGGGTGAGAAGGACTTTGTTAGGCACCACTGTGGCACTTTGTTATGAACCCCAGTGGGTCAGGGAGAAATGGGCTAGGATTCCAGAGCTGCAGGTGATCATAATTAAGTGCTCCTCCTTTAGCTCCACGGTCTTTGCTGTGTGTCTTGATTCATCTCCTCCACCAGCCCACCCAGCCCTCCAACCCCCCAGACCCTCACCCCTCCATCCTCACCCCTGGCTGAGAGTGAGCATCAGGAAGATGAATTGGGGCAGGGGTAGGTGTACTAGGAGGCTTTGTTCTCCTTTCTGCCACCTAGATTCTCATCTGTCGAGTGACCACTTGGGAGGCTGTGGACTCAGAGAACATTTATTATAGTCAGAAAAACTGGAGTGGGAATAAGATTTCTGTCCTGCTGGCCAAAGAGCTGTCTCTTTGAGAGAAGCCTGTCCTTTTCTTTTCCTTTGGTCATATTGAAGGCCAGATGACACAATAAGTATTTTATAACTTGCTGACTCTGTGAGCATTCTAGGAAACTGAAATGCCTCTAAAACTTTAGAAAAAAAGCCTTTTCACATGAAAGGGTCTTTCTTTCTTTCTTTTCTTTTTTTTTGGGGGGGTGTCATGTGGAGGGTTCAACCATAAGTCACTGATAGGAAAGTGTTTGGACTTAGCTTCTGGTGCTGAGACATGGCCATGTAGGAGGCTTTGCGAAGGGACAATAAAGACACCATAGAAATGGCTGTTCCCAACACAGGTGTCTCCGGGCTGTACACATATCAGGCAGTAGTTACTAGGAATAAACTAGCCTCCAAAGATCAAAGGACACGGAACTCCAGTCTGCAAGTAGTTCCTGAAGCCTCCCGAAGCTGGCATGGGATATAAAGGACAGATGCCCTTGTAAAGCGGGCTGACTCTGGGCTGTTCAGGGAGGCGGGTAAGGTAAGAAATACCTCCAGTCTGCTTTTTCTCCTGGAGACTGGCCTGGTGCCCCCTGTGGGGCCAAATCTCTTTTGAGTCATCCCTGATAAAACCACATTGTCTGGAGAGCAAGCTGATGAGTTGTGTGGCCTAATCCCAGATTAAAAGATTGAATGTACCTGTATTCCTGTATTAAAGTATCCATAGAGAATTTTAAGTATATTCTTAAGTAAGAGAGAGCTGATAAATCAGTACTGGAAATTACTGGAGAGGAGGATTGCAATGAAATGTCAGTAGGCACAGATGCTGAAAGAGGATTATTAAAAGCAGAGAAAAGAAAGTAATAAAATAAGGGGAAGGAGAATAAAAAGAGGGTCTAGAGAGAAGCAGCAAGATGAAGAAAGTGAGGGGGAAGACGCAGTTAGACACCCCCGAGAGGAGAAGGACTCAAGATGGAAGGGGAGAGGAAACCGGCCAGAGAGACATGACCAAACCCAAACACACTGCCTATTTATATCACAGGCTGGAAGGAGCATTTTTATTATTAAAGCAAGAACATCAAATTCTGTCAGTCCGACGAGGATTAGAAATAGGTCAAGGCGGGTGCAGACAGTGGAATTATGAAATTCTGGCTTAGAAGGAGCCCAGCCAGATATTCTCTGGACTCCTGGGAGAGAAGGTAGTTGAGTCTCATAAAATACGCCTTCTGGGGGCACGAGGCCCAGCAGGAGGGCAGGGACTCACGTGGCAATCCCTGAGCAGGCGCGGCGTTCGCACTGGGATATGCAAGTGTCCAGCCGGCCCACGTGTCTGTGTAGTAAGGAAATCTGTGTTTAGATTTACTGTAAATAAGAAGCCACCCCTCCCCCAACCTGCTTCTACCCCAGCCTGGCAAAGAAGCAGAATTTGAGTCTCCTAC
Source organism: Mellivora capensis (assembly GCA_004024625.1). Taxonomy (NCBI): domain Eukaryota; kingdom Metazoa; phylum Chordata; class Mammalia; order Carnivora; family Mustelidae; genus Mellivora; species Mellivora capensis. The sequence goes on along the minus strand of PISX010004841.1, from coordinate 71,422 downwards.
ACCTGCGGCCAAGAAGAGGCCGGCCAAATGTGTGTGAGTAGCAAGCTCCGGTCCCAGCAACCAGCGTTGAGGGAAGCCAGCAGCTCACACCGCTCGCATACAGCAAAGTGTCCTTAGCTCTGTGTGCTCAGATCCACAGTGCGGGGCGAGTATCAAGGCAGAACTCAAGCAAAGGGCACCAAGAGAGTGGGGGTGTCAGCCTGTCCCAGGGGAGGAAAGTGAAGCTCAGCAAACGGAGGAGAAAGGAAACCTCGATGCGATCAGAGGAGCCTAGCTGCGGGATCCACGCGGTGAGGAAGAACTCCACACCTGTATGAGATCTCTCCTGTGTAGCCTGTGTGCTGGGGCCATCAGGAGAGCCCGACTGGCTGTCGAGATACTGACCGATTGGCACACGGCGGGGAGTCACTTTTTGCCATCTGCTTCGCCTGCCTCTCCAACCGCCTCTCCCCCTCTGCCCCAGCTGTGACCCACTCTGTTCTGTCTGGTCGTTGCCTTCGTCAGTCAGACCCTGGGAAATCCCACCTTCTGAGCCACCCCTGCCATTGGTTCTCCCTGAGGATGTTGTAGGGACACTTGCCTGTTCCCCACTTACCTCCCCTCTCCAGCCCCGGAAGCCCCTAGAAGCCACTGCCATGGTGCGCCATGAAACTCACCAAGATACTACCAGAGCTTTTTTTCTTTCGGAGCAGAGCCCATGACTGCCCGCCCCCAGGCTCCTTGGAGCCCTGGAGGGACTTCCTGGCGGGGAGACAAGGCCTTTGGCAAGACTGGTAAGGTTTTACCGACAAAAGGTCGTCCTGACCTGCTGCTGAATGTTTTCCGCACAATTCCTGCTGTGTCTGCTGTAACAGCAACTTAAATTTTTCTTTCTCCGTTCAGATTGCAGAGAAGCACGTGATAGTTATGATTAAGAGTTTGCGCTCGGGGGTCGGATTTCCTGTTTGCAAGTCGGCTACCTCCGTTGTGGTTGTATGTCCTCAGCGGGCTACTTAGCCCCTTGAAGGCTCACTTCCTTTCACTCATTGTATGGGAGTAAGGGTTGCTGAGAGGAGTGAGTGCAACAGCACACACAAGGAGGGACGGAATCTGCAGGGTTTAGCACCGATTAAGCCACTGTGTGATTGGTAGCATCGCTGTGCTTCTATGATGCAGACTTACGTGCCACTGACGGGGCTCGGGCGCCATCTTGCCCGCACCCAGGACGGTGGTGAGGCTGGGATTCCGAGGCAAGGCCAGGAAGCCTGTATCGTTTCCACACCAGTAGAGATCCTTTCCACCTGCCCACATGTTTTATCGCTGGGGTTTCTCAAAGATGAGTTCTTGGTCTCTGTCTTCAGTGTCTGTTACCCCGGTGGTTGCTGCTTTTCAAACCACAGAGCTGCCAAAGCACTGGTAGAATTTCACGGGGAACCTTTCCAGTTTGTCAGGGATCCGTTCTTCCACTGAAGTATTTTAGGGAAATTCCCTTTCAGGAAAACCTTGTTGTTACAGAAATCTTTTGATTCTCTCCTGGCTTGTCGATGTACTATAGATTAATCCTGATTTCGTTTACCATATTCGGGGCTGGACACTTTGTGCCTTCACAAAGATTGAACATGTCCTCCCTCCTCCCATTTCTGCCCTGTGTTTGACCATCAACATCCACAGAGCCAGGACATGATATGACTGACTACATGTCCTTGTGTCATGCCAGACTCCATGGTTTTACTGATGTGACACAAAGGCCATGTCTCTGGAACTGTTACCCAGCTACAGAAGGGTATTCTTAGAAATGTACTCTTTAGGGACCTGCTCTCAACTCATCATTCATTCAAACTAGCATAGAATTACAGAATATTTTTGAGATGGAGGAGTACTTTCGAGGCATTATAATCTAGGTATTTTGTACCCATTAAAGTGATGAAATAATCTCTTCCTCTGTGATGTCATCACTAAGCATTTAAATATACCAAAAAAATCCTACTTCATTAGCATGAATATATCTAAATCCATACAGATACATATATGTGCATGTATATGTGTATTAGATACATAAAATATTTAATTATGCACATTATGTAATATACATAATAAAATACATATCCTTAATATCAGTATATATTTTTCTTACATGAATTAAAGTCTGCCTTTTAGTAATTTAAAATAATACAGTAGGGATCTTAGTCTAGTCTCATAAATCATGGAAATCACCTTTACAACATAGGTAACTTGGTTTCATCTTTTCTTTCGAGAAGAGTTTATTTGAACTCTACCAGATGCTGAAAACAGGCTCGCCCCGGAGCATCACAAATAACCCAAGGTAGCGTTTCTGCCCTGAGAAAATGCACTAGGAAAGGCAGACAAACACGTAAGCAAACTAACTTGGTTCCAGGGTGGAGAAAGTCAGGGGTCAGTGAAGGGGCAAAGTATGATTCCATAGAGTCACTGTGGGGAAGTCATGGAGAAGTGATGTAAGGAAGCAAGCCCGCTCAGGAGTCACAAAGGAGTCTGAGTGAGCTAGCTGGGAATCAGCTCTAGGGGACGAGAAATGCAGAGGAGCCAATAGGAACAAAGGCACAGCCAGATAACATCAAGATCAAGAACTTCAGTGCTGCTGGGCTTAAAGTCAGGGAGAACTTGAATTCTCATAGTCTGTTTTCTGCTGCACGTGACCGTGTCTTGGTCTTATAGTGCTGCAAACCCTGTACTCCCCTCCCTAGGAGGCATCTCCATCTGTGAGGTTGCTCTGTATTTTCACCTTAATTCCTGGCACCACCATCATGATTAAAACAGGCTGGAGAGTCAGACCAATGGGTCAGATACTTCTGTTTGACTGATGATAGATGGGCTATTTGTTACAGCCTGCTTAAATCTTGTCCACGGCTCCCCATTGCCTTGTAGGTGGAGTGCAAGTTCCCCAAGCACAGTGTAAAGGTGTTTCATGACTTCTCAATCAGGACCCTCCTGCATTTCCAACCTCATCTCCTGACGCTCTTCCCTGGACACCTTTGTGTTCCTAAACGGCTAATTATACCCAACACACTCTGCTCTCCCTCACCTCCAGCCCACTTCCCCTGCAGGGGTGTGCTGGCCTTCACTATGGCCATCCCATCCAACAAGACTTAACTGAGGACATGGTGTGAAATTTGTTTCTCTCCAATCATGTTAAAGCTGCTTTCTTTACATTTCATGGTGCATCTGATACTATATCCATCTCTCCTACTGTGTTATAAAGAGAACTAATGCAATGATATTGTCACATCATTCCTACAGTTTCCATTCCAGTTATTTTTCTAATTTAGTAATTGGCCCTTTTGCTGAATAAATTTGAACACTTTGTCTCTGTCAATATTTCCACTATGTCTAAGAAGTGTCTCTATAAAAGGACTAGAAAACAGACACTGCATGCCTTTCCTGGTATCCTTCTTAGAGAGAATTAGCTTTTTCACTTTCTTAGCAATTCTCTTATCTTGCAGATAACTCATGTACATTATTGGTTCAAATGATATATTTTCACATCCATAATTCCTTCCGGAATTTAAGATTCGTCAAGGGCAGGGGCCCGTTTATTTTTGTCTTTCCATCCCTTAGTACAAGACCTCTCTGAATGAATGTTAGAGTTAAAATTTGAAATGCAGCAGATTATCATCCTTGTACAAGGGTAATACTTGTCATTTAGCGCCACATGTTTCTTGAGCACCTCACTCAGGAAAAAGTTAGCATTCCCTAACAATTCCACACATGACCAATGCCCATTGGAATCAAAAGAACTATGAATGCTCACATTTTCCCCTGAAAACTGCCTTCCGCTTATATCTAGCTTAAAATCTGTGTGCTCAAACCTTAGCTTCTCAAAATGCCACCGCCATGAGACAAGTATCTGGTTATCTTTAAACAGCGCTTAAAAATCTTGTTGAAAGAATGCTGACTGTTGCCTAAACAATATATAATTAAAGTTCTGCTCAGCAAATAGAAAATCTAATTTAAGAAAACCACGATTATTTTTCCCTAGAAATCATTCCTTTGGTTTAACAAGTAATTCTTTTCAGCTCGCACTAAAGTCAATGTATTATTGCGCTATCTTACATGATTTAACACTAAATAAACAATCAGTGCATACAGAATAAAGAGCAGGATGTACTTCTTCTAGAAGGTAATTTCCCCTCCGATGCTATGGGCTGGAAAAAATGATGAAGTTCTATTTGTTTAAGAGGTGCTGGCCTTGATGCTCTTCCAAGGTGATCTCACGGTTCAACTCCCTGCTCTAGCTCAGAACTCCCTCTGCCCACCCCATGTCTGCTGCTTTAAGGGAGTCCGGGGGCAGTGGCATATGGCTTCCCATTGCCATATACAGGTGATACTCATAAAATAATGTGGGTAGGTTCAGGGAAGGGTATTGCAGAAAGGATTCAAGTTTTCCTCATTTAAATGGATAGGAAATCATCTTCCTTCTTCCAAAAAGTAGAGACTGTGGTAGTCACAGTGGTATTCATGCTCCTCTTTTTGAAAAAGGGGTAAAACCCTGAGCTATCACTCGATGACTGACACCCAGCCCTTTGCATAAAATTCATCCATGTCTCATCAATACTTCAATCTCCCTTTCTCACTTTCAGTTTCCACTGGTTAGTAATTAGAACATTTACCTTGTCTGATAAGGTTCAGTATTCTTGGAAACTTCCTACTTTCTTCTATCACCTGGACTGTCTTGTCATTTGTCTGATTTCTCCAAGGATCTTCTGCAGATTGTAGCAATAAATACTCAGAGAAACCGACCTCTGCTAATTTGAGAGAAAATTCATTATCCTTTTAAATTTAAATAATGTCTTAAGCTAGCTCAGGAGTCCATAAGGGCACCAAAAGGGCCAGTGATGTTGGAATTTGTAAAAACTAAGCAGGATTTTGATAGTTTTGAGAGAACCTTCTGACTTCCTTCACCTTATACCATGTTGACGGTGGCTGTCCATTCCTCTTCATAACGAGGCCAGCAGAGAAGCCCTGTAGTTCCCTTCTCCATTGGCTCAGAGTAATGTCTGCTTGCTGATCCTGCTGCTTCCCAGGTCTGCATGTCAGGGATAACCCTGAGGTTAAATGGTTTTGGACAGAACACTCAGAGGCCTTATGCCTCTAGTGGAGACAGTTCTCCTGTCTCTCATAAATCAGAGAGGCTCCCACTCAGGTTTTATAAAGTCCATTTCACCCCTGCGTGAGGGAGAAGTGCCAGGTTCATTAATCCTTTCCTGCCTAAAAAAATTAAAAGGTAAGAGAAATACAAGCATCTGACATGGGCACTTTATAGATAAATTCAGGGAGGTGAAATTGGGAACTTATGGTCTTAGGTTTAGCATGATTATCAGAATTCACTGAAACACTGTCCACATAGCTGGATATTAATACTTTATTTCGTTTCAGGAAGGAGGACAAAGAGGGGAAAATAGCTATGCCTCTAAGACCTTGCCAGGAGCTAGTAAAAGGGCACCCCCTGCTCTCATGAAGTATGCATTTGAATGAATGACGAATTCTCTCTCAAGGTTATTAGATATGTGATGCTTTTAGGGAATTTGTATTTCAAAGAAGAGGGGATTATGAAAGTAACTCAACAGTGGTAACACCTTTAGAGTCTTATCAATGGTGAGAAGGAATATAATTGTGTTAGTTTTAGTTGTACAACATAGCGATTTGATTTTCGCACACATTCCGAGGTGGTCACCACAAGAAGTATAGTTACCATCTGTCGCCATACAAAATTATTACAATATTATTGACCATATTCCCTATGCTGTCCCTTACATCACCGTGTTTTATTTATTTTATAGCTGGAAGATCAAACCTCTTAATCCTCTTCATTAAGTCACTCATCCCCCCAACTCATTTCCTTTCTGGCCACCACCAGTTTGTTTTATGAGTTTGTTTCTGTTTTGTTGGTTTTTTTTTTTTTTTAAGATTCCACACACAAGAGTAATAATATAGTACTTGTCTTTGATTTATTTCCCTTAGCATGATATCCTTTAGGTCCACCTATATTGTTACAAATGACAAGATTTTGTTCTTTTTTTATGGCTGAGTAATATTCCTGTGTGTGTGTGTGTGTGTGTGTGTGTGTGTGTGTGTGTGTGACATTTTCTTTTTCTATTCATCTATCTGTGGACACTAAAGTTGCTTCCATACCTTGGCTATTGTAAATAGCCCTGTGCACTTTTGAGATAGTGTTTTTGTCTGTACTGCCATTTGCGAATATCTTCTCCCCTTCTGTGGGTTGCCTCTTTGTTTTGTTGACTGTTTCCTTTGCTGTACAGAAGCTTTTGATCTTGATGAAGTCCCTAAAGTTCATTTTCACTTTTGTTTCCTTTGCCTTTGGAGACATATCTTGAAAGAAGTTGCTGTGGCCGATGTTGAAAGGGTTACTGCCTATGTTCTCCTCTAGGATTCTGATGGATTCCTGCCTCATGTTGAGGTCTTTTGTCCATTTCGAGTTTATCTTTGTGTATGGTGTCAGAGAATGGTCGAATTTCATTCTTCTACAAATATCTGTCCAATTTCCCCAGCACCATTTATTGAAGAAACTGTCTTTTTTCCACTGTATATTTTTTCCTGCTTTGTCAAAAATTACTTGACCATAGAGTTGAGGATCCATATCTGGGTTCTCTACTCTGTTCCACTGGTCTATGTGTCTGTTTTTGTGCCAGTATCATGTTTTGTGCCAGACAGCATGTTGTCTTGGTGATCATAGCTTTTGTAATAAAGCTTGAAATCAGGCAACGTGATGCCCCCAGTTTTGTTTTTCTTTTTCAATATTTCCTTAGCAATTTGGGGTATCTTCTGGTTCCATATAAATTTTACGATTGTTTGTTCCAGCTCTTTGAAAAATGCCCATGGAATTTTGATCGGGATGGCATTGAAAATATAGATGGCTCTAGGCAGTATAGACATTTTAACAATGTTTATTTTTCTGATCCATGAGCATGGAATGCTCTTCCATCTTCTTGTGTCTTCTTCAATTTCTTTAATGAGTTTTCTGTAGTTTCTCAAGCACAGATCCTTTGCCTCTTTGGTTAGGTTTATTCCAAGGTATCTTATTTGGTGCTATAGAAAATGGAATCGATTCTCTAATTTCCCTTTCTGTATTTTGATTGTTAGTTTATAAGAAAGCAATGGATTTCTGTGCATTGATTTTGTATCCTGCCACATTACTGAATAACTGTATGAGTTCTAGTAGTTTGGGGCTGGAGTCTTTTGGGTTTTCCATATAAAATATCATATCATCTGTGAAGAGAGAGAGTTTGACTTTTTCTTTGCCAATTTAAATACCTTTTATTTCTTTTAATTGTCTGATTGCTGTTGCTAAGACTTCTATACTATGTTGAACAACAGTTGCAAGAGTGGGCATCCTTGTTGTGTTCCTGATCTCAAAGGGAAGGCTGTCAGCTTTTCCCCATTGAGGATGATATTCACTGTGGGTTTTTCATAGATAGACTTTATGAAGTTGAGGAATGTTCCCTCTATCCTTATACTTTAATCGTTTTAATCAGGAACGGTTGCTGTATCAAATGCTTTTTCTGCATCAATTGAGAGGACCATGCGGTTTTTCTCTCTTCTCTTATCGATTTGTTCTATCACATTGATTGATTTGCAAATGTTGAACCACTGCTGCATTGAGGTAGTGTTTTTATTTTCTTTGGATGAAAATTTAGAAGTGTAATTGCTAAATTATATGATAGTTGTATTTTTAATTTTGTGAGGAAACTCCATACTATTTTCACAGTGGCTGCACCAATTTACATTCCCATCAACAGTGTGTGAGTGTTCCCTTTTCTCCACATCCTTGTCAACACTGATTTCTTGTCTTTTTTGATGCTAGCCATTCTGACAAGTGTGAGGTGATATTTCATTATGGTTTCATTTGCATGTCCCTGATAGTTGGTGATGTTGAACATCTTTTCATGTGCCTATTGGCTATCTGTATGTCTTCTTTGGAAAAATATCTGTTCAGGTCCTCTGCCCTGATTCTGATTTTCATCAGTGCATTGATTTGCCAAGTCAGGCTTCCATTTATCTGCAGACTGTCAGCATAGTAGGTGAGCTTTGCCATCTGCTAACTGAGGAAGGTTTTTGGTTGCCCCTATTGGAAGGGCATCTATTACTTTGATGATGGCAGCTGCTAATCCATAAAGAAGGAGAACTCTGTACACCTGTCTGATTTCCACATCCCTGATAGGATGGAACCAAATCTAGGGCTGCCTTGCAAACCTGTAACATGTAAGATGTAGCAACTAATAGTCCACTCCCTTACTGAAACACATCTTGCAGAATTTTAAGAGGAGGGAAAAAATTAAATTTAAAGTGATTACATCTTCATGTTTTTCATTTATGTAGATAAAAATCTTAGCAATAAAAGTAAAAAGATCAGGCAGAAAATACTACTTCACTCCAAGTGATAGTGTCCTCCCCTAAACCCTATTTGACCTCATATACTCTACCTATAACTTTCTAGTTTGCTACATGATTTTTAAGCAACTGCTTTTTCAATCCTCCATGCCAAGTCACTCATCTTCCCCTCCCCCAACCTCTCACTGAATGCTTTACATCTTAATTAATAGGTATTCAATAATCATAAATATATGATGAATAGACACAAAATAATAAAGGGATTGGCTATGTTAACAGGACAGGAAAAGGGGAGCACATGGTATGCACACGTTCAGATAAGAGGAAAGATGGTTTGAACAAGGAAGTTGAGTAAGTTGTGCAAGGGAGGGTGCTCTTCCCTCCGTGAAGAGAAATTTGTATATAGGCAACTTGCCTTTCAAATGGCTGTAATTACTTTATGTATACATGTAAAATACATTTACATACATGCATAAACTGTAACAGTTTATTTCTCAGAAAGAGATATTTTGACTAATTATCAAGGGCCAAAACCTCTCGGACGAGTACAGATGTCACATTCGTTGTAAAAGGAGTTAATGTGGATTTATAATTTTTTCTTACATCATGTTGGAGAAATAAAAGCAAAGACCGTATTTTATGTCATTGCAATAAATTAATTTAAACTCTTTCTCATCCTAAGTCCCAATTACCCTGGATGAGATGCTAGGAGAGAAAGTTATCTGTTTTCAAATTGCAGTCTTATTTTTAGATTGTCTTTTGCTTTGTCATTTAAATTTCTTTGCTGCCCCATCTGCTGGAGAGGCCTCATCCTACTAGTGCTGGTTTATAACTACCCTGGAATGTTTCTGCTTCTTATTCTATTGACAATACATGCTTCCCTAAGCATGAGTTCCTTTACCTGGTCCTCCAGGTAAGCCATACTCAACCCTATGTGCCTCCTCCCTTCTTTGGGTCCTATGATATGTTGTCCAGACTTTTAAAATGACATTCATAAATTGCAGTTTTTCCTTTTCCCTTTCTTCTCCCAAAGACTGAGATATGCCCAAAGGCAAGAGTTCAGTGATTTTCATGCCTAAGTTCCTGTTGCCTACCAGAGTGCCTGACATGTAACACACATAGGCATTTGGGAGTGAATGAAATAATAAAATCAGTCATTATCCTATAATTCCTGAACAGACTATTTTGGTTTATCACTTCTACATAAAATTTCAATATGCTAAATCAGCATAAAGTGCACTTAATTTAAAAGGATGTGATTTGCAGAATATAAAGTTTGAAATACCACAATGCTAAAGACTTCCAGAGATCAAAATGACGTGTTGATGAATTAGGTTTAGTCATGGATATTGGATAAGAGGAAAAATTATATGGTGTATAACATTTGGCATGATAAAACACAGAGATGTAAATGAATATGTTTATTCTCAAAAGATAATGTGAACATTATTAATAGTTCCCACTTGTTTAATGTCTCTTATAAAACACAACTCTGCCAGGTGTTTTTATACCTTATCTTTGGTCTCACAACCATGCCAGCTGGTTTTACTTACAATTTTAGATGAAGAGATAGAGATTTAAGTGGTTTATTAAACTTAAGTGCAGCATTAGAATTTGAAACTATCACTCATTTTCTCTGATCCTAAGAATACCTCCCTAAACCTCTTAGTCATAACTAAATCATGTGAGGATAAAGTGATTTATAAGAGGGTAATAGATATTATGAATATTTTGAGTCCCTCTTTAGTTACAGAACACATTGTTCTTACCTTGGGTAATAGTGATACCATCTTTGTATTCAACTTAAACCTTAGATAAAAGATAAGTACAGAAAATAATAGTAACCAATATCTTACAGTGCTTTAGAGTTTAAAATGGTATTACATGTTTCATTCTAGTTACGTTTACTTGTTGTTTTTTTTTAAAGATATTTCAAGGAGCAATGCTGCTTAAATTAAGATTCAGACAAGAATGAAATATTTTCCTACCAGTTTGAAATCTTACAAAATTAGTTTGGTTTTCCTATCCAAGTCCGTTTCCCACCCAAAGTGTTTAATCACGCACATACACACTTTCTCTCTCTTTCTCTTCCTGTATATAGGGATCTGTGGATACAGATATACATGTATTATATGTAGATGCATATGTTTATATATCTACAGACACAGATAGTTTTGTATATTATGTGTTAGTAATATATCTCAAACTAATAGATAATCATTTTATAGAATTAATCCTCTCTTTTTGAAATTGGTTATGGAGAATAAGACCAAAGTTTCCTTGAACAGTCACACGGGTGCCCAGTTTTCCAAGGACAATCTCAGGAACATTGCATTTGCAGGTAACATGGAAAAGGTAACCCACTCTCTCTCTATATAATGACCCTGAGATCTGGGTAGGAAAATATATAGTTAATTATTATTGGAACCATAAAACTATTCACTGAAATTTAGACTCAGCAATTAAGTAACAACATTTTACCTTGTAAGCATTATATCGAGAGTGGCAGAAGACAGCAGTGCATACAGACAGTAAATAAGAGCTACTTCCAATAGTGACAAACAGAGAAAAACAATTCCCAAGAGCAGTGGAGACAAAAAGAGCTTGATTCAAAGAGGAGAGAGATTATTGAAGGGAAAACAGCATGGAAAATATTTAATCAAAGAGAAATGCCTCAAAATTAGGTTTAAAAAATGCACCATCTTTTGGGAAAAAAGGAGAGACTTCCATGTCTGGGAAAAAAAGTGTAGATGGAGCAGCACAGAAATATAAAAATGATTAAATCGTTAGTAGCCTTGTTTGGGCCATAACTGAAGGCTGGGCAAGTTGAATAATAAAGAGATGGTATAAGAGCCAGTTTTTAATCCATGAACCTATTTGAATTGGCTGACCATAAAATAGTACTTTTAGTAACTGAGCAATGCTCAGGTTTCAGGTATCCAGGCAATGAAAGTAGAGTGAGGACTTTATTTATTTATTTTTTTAAAGATTTTATTTATTTGATAGACAGAGATCACAAGTAGTCAGAGAGGCAGGCAGAGAGAGAGAGAGGGGGAAGCAGGCTTCCTGCTGAGCAGAGAGCCCGGAGTGAGGACTTTAGAAAAGTGTTCTAGAAAGGCAGAGTGGGCATTATTCCCTAAATTCAGAAATTGGAATATCTCCCTCATTAATTAAAACATGCAATTTTAGTTTAAAAAATATATAGACAATACTTCCAAAGGGAGTTCCCTACTCAGGTCTCCATAATTGATTCATTTAAAGTAAGCAATCCTAATATCATGAAAATATAAAATTATAATTTTGTTTTTTGTAAAGTAAACATTTTCATATGCTCATTAAGAAATTTTCCATTTATTTTGTAAATGCTGCTCATGATCATTTTCTCTAGCGTAAATGAATTATGCATGACTTTAGTGTTTGAAAGCATTTTTCTGCCCATGGTTTGAAGATATTAAGGATCCAGAGTTCTTTTAACATCTAATTTTGTAAAAAAATGAAAATGTTTCCAAATATTTAAGAGAATAAAACAAAATCATTCATTTTGAAATTAATAATATATTTGTCTTCCATGGCCAAAGGTTATTTTTATGTATTTTTATGTATTTCTACTTTTTTTAAAAAAGGTTTTATTTATTTATTTATTTTAGAGAAAGAGAGCACAAGCTGGGGAAGGGGCAGAGGGAGAGGGAGAGAGAATCAAAAGCAGACTCTGTCTGTGCTGCGTGCAGAGCCTGACATTGGGTTTGGTCTCATGACACTGGGATCATGACCTGAGCCTAAATCAAGAGTTGGTCACTTAACCCACTAAGCCACCCAGATGCTCTTAAAGGTTATTTTTATTTTATTTATTTATTTGTTTATTTATTTTAAAGATTTTATTTATTTATTTGACAGACAGAGATCACAAGTAGGCAGAGAGGCAGGCAGAGAGAGAGGAGGAAGCAGGCTCCCCGCTGAGCAGAGAGCCTGATGCGGGGCTCGATCCCAGGACTCTGGGATCATGACCTTAGCTGAAGGCAGAGGCTTTAAGCCACTGAGCCACCCAGGTGCCCCAAAGGTTATTTTTAAAGCAACTCATAGAATCTGAACACGTCCGCAGAAAATATTGATTTGTAAAATTTTTAAAAGTGTGGCATCATCTCCTACGGAGAAGAAGATAACTAAAAAGAAAAGATTAGACAACAGAGTTATCTGTCAAACATGAGCATCTCCCTTCATCCAAAATTCAGCCACGGTTTGTAAGTACTGAGAAGAGAATATGCACTAAAGGCATACCGGTTCTGTGGTCTCATGCCATTAATATATATCTCCCTTATTACCAAATAAGAGTTTTTGTTGTTGAGAGAATATTATATCTTTAAGTTGTAATAGCTTGTGTTGGGATAGGCACTTCCTCTCTTTTCTGGCTTCACATATATATGCATACAGTTGATCCTTGAACAACATGGGTTTAAACTACACGAGTTTACTTATATGTGGATTTCTTTAATAAATACAGTATAGAACTATAAATGTATTTTCTCTTCATTAGGATTATCTTAACACTTCCTTTGTAAGAATACAGTATATAATCCATATAACATAAAAAAATATGTGTTAATTGACTGTTTAGACTATTGGTAAGGCTTCTGGTCAACAGACTATGAGTAGTTAAGTTTTGGGATAGTCCAAAGTTATACATGGATTTTGACTGTGTAGGGAGTTGGTGCCCTAACTGTGTGTGTGAGGGTCAATGTGTATACATCCATGTATGAATATATAAATATATATATATGCATATATATACATACACACACACTCACACATACATATATATATTTATAGTCTATCCTCAAAAATCATTTTGCTTTATCATCCAAATAATATCCACACCAATTTATTAGGCAGAATAAAATATATTTGGTGAAGTAATATTTTATTAAAAGACTGACATGGAAAAACAAAGAAGTAAGTATAAGGGTAGGAGTTATGAAACATGTAAATTCAGTAACATGGAGCTAAGGAGGTTGAAGATATTTAAAGCAATTTTTGGCAAGCATTGCAATATTTAGCTCAACATTTTTATATGTAATTAAATTATGAAATAAAGCCAGCTGGCTTTGTAAAGTTTTAAATACTGTGTGCACACCAAGACATATGGGCTTTTGCCCGTGTCAGCTGATTTCAGTCTAGGGAATATATGTACATGTTCCCAGTTGTTTCAGATTTTTGAAGCTATTTTCCATGAGGTAAAAATAATTATTAAAATAATTATTTATCTGACCCTAGCCAAATCACTCAGTCACCTTTGTATATGTGTCACATAAGACAAAAGTTCCCCCTCCTGGGGTGCCTGGGTGCCTCTGTGGGTTAAGCCTCTGCCTTCGGCTCAGGTCATGATCTCAGCGTCCTGGGATCGAGCCCTGCATCAGGCTCTCTGCTCAGCAGGGAGCCTGCTTCCTCCTCTCTCTCTCTGCCTGCCTCTCTGCCTACTTGTGATCTCCCTCTGTCAAATAAATAAATAAATAAAATCTTAAAAAAAAAAGTTCCCCCCTCCTATTTTAGTTCTGTAATTCTTCTAATAAGTTAATTGATTGTATTTGATCTGAGCTTTTTGAATAAGAATAATTAAACATATATCTGAAATTAGCACTTACCAAAAAAGTAACTTTAATTTTGGAAGATAGATTAAAACAAACATGATGTAACTTCAGAGTTAATTAAAAAATTGGTGCTGCTGGAACCTATCATTTTTTATTGATTTCCATTTTCAAAACTGCACAAATGACTAAGCTTTCAGAAACATGCAAATGTTAATATCTGTCAAAACTTTTTCCCCTCAAAAGAGGTAAAAATTAATTAATTAACTAGAATAAAATTGAAAGTAAAATATTTAGATTGCACATATTCTCTTAAATCGAAGAAACACACATAATCTGTTACAGTATATGTAAGCATACTTTACATTACTGAGTCTTTACATTAAGTCTTTACATTACTGAGAATGTTTCCAGTTTCCCAACAACTTCATTCATGTGAGATGATTATAGAAAGTCTGAATCCATTTAGGCTGCACAAACTTGTTTTGCTTATCACTTTTATGTGTGAAAAAAGGGCAATTTTAAAGTTTGCTATCTATAAATAAGTGACCAATTTTTATAATATTCTGCATTCTCCGACTGCGGTTGATACTGTGCTTCCTTTATCTTTTCTGTTTCCTGGAATATGAAATCTGTAGCCACACTTTTTTTTTTTAAGATTTTATTTACTTATCTGACACAGAGAGCACACACACAAGCAGGGGGATTGGCAGGCAGAGGGAGAGGGAGAAGCAGGCTCCCCGCTGAGCAGGGAGCCCGATGGGGGACTCGATCCCAGGAGTCTGGGATCATGACCTGAGTGGAAGGCAGATGCTTAACCGACCGAGCCACCCTGGTGTCCCTGTAGCCACACTTTCAAAGGGAAAATATTTGGAAACTAAGTAACCACTTACCTTTCAACTCATTCTGCATACCTTATCCTCAATAGGCCTCTTTTTTTTAAAGATTTTATTTATTTATTTGATAGACAAAGAGATCGCAAGTAGGCAGAGAGGCAGGCAGAGAGAGAGGAAAGGAAGCAGGCTCCCTGCTGAGCAGAGAGCCCGATGCGGGGCTCGATCCCAAGACCCCGAGATCATGACCTGAGCCGAAGGCAGAGGCTTTAACACACTGAGCCACCCAGGTGCCCCCTGAATAGGCCTCTTTTATTCTGGTCTTTCCTCCACTTAATGCTCTGCTGCGGCATATATGTTCTTACTTGAAAATCTCTTCAAGTATTCTCAAGTTTGTGTGTGTGTGTGTGTGTGTGTGTTTGAATAAAGTAGAAACTTTTTAACCTGGTAGTTAATTTAACATTCCATGTTTTGTCTTGAATGCTCAATTTCTTAACTTCAGGCTTATATTCTGTTATTCCTCTTTAAAGACCACTGTTTGAGGTCAGTTGTACCATTTGCTTCAATACCCCTACGTTCTCATCGCTCGGGGATCGTCTTGCGTGATTGCATAGACCCCTCCTCTTTTTGCACACTTGATTGTTTCCTCATCCAAGGCCATTTACACTCGCTTTCCTCTGTTAGCTTTTTCTGGCTTCCAGCTCCTGGAATGTCCCATCTCTTGTATCATGGGAACTCAAAGCCATCACTTAACCTATTTGTTTATAATTAAATGTGTCCAGTTGTATCTGTAGATTGTTTTTATTGTGTTAGAAGTTTTTTGAAAAGATTCCCTTTCTCATCCCTTTGGAAATATTTATCATTCAATATTTTTTGGTAAATGATTTTCCCCATGTTAAGTTTCTTATCTTCCTGTTCATATCTTCTAGGCACCAAAACCCCAGGAAACAAAAGAAAATATATCTTAAGGGGTTCACTTTGGTAGCATTTGAGAACAGTAACTAAATACTCCATTACTGTTTCTATCTAAAAATAAGAGAAAATATACATTTATTTTCTAATTCACAGAAATACTATAGTTTGATGTAAAACCAAGTTTTCTCTCTCAACTTTTATCCAGGAAAGGCAATTTGGTTCTAAACTTTCTGGACAGTGCTTATAACCTTCCTGACTCTTTCTGCATTTGAGATTCTGAATCATCTTGATTTTTTCCTTTCTATTATATGTTCGATATTTGCTTTTTTGCCAACATGTTTGCAAAGGAAAATTTCAGCTTTAATCCTCACTTTCATATAGCTATGTTATCTCTTAGTGGAATTTATCTACTCTCTTATCAGCAGATATTAATATAAAGTTAAAGGTAAAAAATAAACATTGTATCTTCCCTAACATAGGATTGAATATAGGAGTCCCTCAAATTGCTGTTTGTATAAAATCAATAAAATTCATGAAATGGTCATAGAATAATTGCTCTTAAATTTTTTGGGCTATTTCAATGAAATCTTCTTGCCTATTAAAATCAAAATAAAATCTTTGCAGCTTCTTGTGAAAAAGGAATGGTATATGGAAATAAGATAATCTTATTTTAAGAACAGCAATTTACTTTGGAGGACTCTTTTTAACCTTTTTCACACACCCAGCCTTAACACCATCAGTTAGCCACACATGGAGCTTCTGGAGAAAGGATTAAAAATAAAATGACAGGTGTGCTTCTTAAATTAATTTAAAAGTGTCAGCCAACATTTGCAAATGTAACATTACGGCATAAATAACGAAGGAAGAGTTCAAGTTGCATGGGTCAACCAATGGAAATATTTTCATAGAGAAATACAGCAAGAAAAATTTCCGAATACGTATAAAGAAAACTGCTTTTTGGCCAGATAATCTTTTCTGCATGGTCTGAACTTCATGGCTTTTATTCTAGATCTTGGAAATCTCCATTGTTCCTGAATCTTCTGATGAAAACAATATGAAACTCCTTCTGAGATTCCTCAGGCAAATGCACAAAGAAAAACGTGAATACAGTTCTCCTCCCTAGTGGTCCATGTAAGTACAAAGAAAAAAAAAATAGCAGAAAAGTCAAATGTATCTGAACAATTAATAGGAAGAATGAATCTGTGGAATATTTGGTTGACACGAGAGTGCAATCCCTTATAAAGACTGATAGAAACATGAATTTTATATTAGTTTTTTTGGGGGGTAGTTCTTAAAAATATTTGTCAGTAATTCAGAGGAGGAATTTAGTTCCCCTTCTTTGAATCCATAGTCCAGTACTCATGTTCATAATGTCAAACATGCACTTAGAGTACACAGTCTAATTCTGTAATTGAAAATTTTGGTTTGCCCACAGTTAAGACCTTTCTTGAATCTCTGTGATGTGTTGCCCAAGTAGCTAGATGATAGGACTCCAAAAATTCTGCAGCCAGAGGAGTGTTTGGTTACTAGCAACCTGGATGTGGGCTGGGGGCAGTGGTTTTGCTGTTTTCTTTGTTGCGGCGTCCTCATGGTGCGAAATCGGCTGTGGACACCAGGGGCGAAGGAAGGCACGGTCACACAGAAGTGAGAAGCGTGGAACCGTGTCGCACAGAACACAGGATATCTGTTCCGTGTCAGTTCAGTGAGGAAAGGACTCTTCCTGTGAAGAAAGCGAATCCCATAAACTCTCCCCACACAGAACACAGGCATATTTCTGTTAAAAAATACCAACAGGGGACATGATGCGGAGCCCTCTGGCGGGAAGGGACGCTTCAGCAGGAAACAGAAGATGCAGTATTAATGAGTGCACTTTAAATAAGTCTATTACCAAACAAGACAGTATTATTACAGTAAAATAGTAGTAAGGTACATGCAGTAAGAATAAACTTTTTTGTGCAAAGTGTATCAGGGGTTCGCAGACCAGGAAAAATGGAACAGTTCCGCTAGGAACATCAAGTAACAATTGTCTTAATCACAAAAAAACAGTAGTGACACAGGCTGTGTAGGGATGATTAATTGAATGTGTTTATCAGAATCCTTCTGTTTCAGTATTAGTTATATTTATGTTTTTAAATTTTTTAAAAAGAGATTTCATTTATTTGAGAGAGAGAGAGAGACAGAGAGAGCAGGAGCCAGGGGGAGAGGCAGAGAGAGAGAAAAAAGCTGACTGCTTGCTGCGCAGGGAGCAGGACCTGGGGCTCAGTCTCAGGGTTCCTGGGTCATGACCTGAGCCAACGGCAGATGCTTAAGAGACTGAGCCACCCAGGTGCCCCTAATTATGTTTATTTATATTTAAGCTTAATGTAGTATGAATTAAATTATACATAGAACTCTACAAAATTGGGCTTCATTTATTGGGAATCATGTCACTGTAATCATGATAGAGTTACAGGTTAAGTAAATCCTACCTCTGTGGTTTTGAACATGGACATGAAGGTATAGTAGAGGTAGAATTTGTTTGAACATTAGGTCCAGGTTTCCTGTATCAGTCATGAATAAGAATAGACAAGCAGTGCCTTTAACAGAATTCTGTCCAAATGAAAATAAATTCCGGCTAGGTGTGTTATTCATTACACTTCTATTATCCAGCCTTTAACTTATTATTCTGCTCTGCTGATATACAAATTTAGTATAATGATTGGTATAACATTTCATATAATTTAAATTCAAATGTTATGAGATCCTCTTAGCTATCTATACCTAGTATTTTTTAAAGAATGGTTTAAAGACTCCCACGATGTAGAATATATAAATATAAACCCATTTGCAAGGGCATTAACCTCAATATGCAAACCGTCCTGATAAAGCCTCTGGAGGCTGTATTATTATTGCTAAATTAATACAGCTAGAATCCGAGTGCTGACAAAGCAGATGTGTTACATGCAAATATTTGTCTTCCATTTTTTTTTATGCTTATGCCTGCCCCAAATCAAGATTTGACGAGTATCTATGTGAGAATGCTATTTAATTCCCTAGTAGAAACAGGAGGGAATTATAGGTAATGATGCCATAAAACAGCTCCAAACCAGGTATAAGTAAGTGCTGTGTATTTGGTGGTTTGTTTGAAATCATTGCTGAAAATATTTTGGACGAATGAATGATACTCTTGCTTCTACAATTACCTAAAAATAAAAATTTAAATTTGTCTATCCTGGGAATTTAAAGGCTTCTAAATAAGTCTTTTAAATTACAGTTTCAAGGCACTTAAAATTTAATTAGTAATTCTTTCTCTATGACCTGAAGCTATACTATTTTAACAGCTTTCTTAAGCCCACTGAGTTTCCTTTTTTAAAAAATATTTATTTATTTATTTATTTATTTATTTGACAGAGAGAGAGAGAGAGATCTCAAGTAGGCAGGCAGAGAGAGAGAGAGAGTGGGAAGCAGACTCCTTGCTGAGCAGAGAGCCCGATGTGGGACTTGATCTCAGGATCCTGAGATCATGACCTGAGCTGAAGGCAGAGGCTTTAACCCACTGAACCACCCAGGTGCCCCTGAGTTTTCTTTTTAAATTTCTAAAACCCAGAGGAAGTTGCTTGTTTTCTAACCAATCTCTTGTCTCAACAGACTCTATCAATGAGGACCAATCACCCCACCTGTCATCCAAAATACTGTAATTATAATTATAGATATCATGTATATATGATTATAGATATCATATATATATGTATATATATATGTATACACAGTGCCTGCGTGAGAATGGGAAAATAGAACATTATGGAACAGGAAACAGATTCCAGAAAGAGAAGGCATCCCAAACCATTATGGAAAGATGGACTGTTCACTCAGTGGGGGGAATCGGATATGAAAATGGAAATGATAAATCTAGATGGTGATTTTGAAGGGCAGTGATTCTCTTTTCATCCCTTTTTAGGATTTTCTTTGCTCACCTTACCTGGCCCATCAGGTCTTGTACACTGTCCACTTTATGCCTTAGAGCCCTCGCCAAAGTACCCACAGTTACTTTAAATTTTTGATCCGATGATTCCAACATCTCTGCTGTATCTCAGTCTGGTTCTGATGCTTATTCTATTTAAACCGTGTTCTTTTACCTTTTACCGTGTCTCTTATTTTTTTCCTCGATGGCTGGAGATGATGTACTCTGTAAATGCAACGGCTGTAAATAGGCCTTGAGCAATGTGGTTGTGAGGTCGGGCGTGGAGCGAAGGGACGCGTCCTATAGCCCGTGATTCCGTCTGCGTCTTCGTGAGCCTCCGCCTTCTGCACCGTGACCTTCACGGCCCTCTGTCCCTCGCTGCCTCTCCTCCACACGGTAGGGGGAAGGGACGGCTAGCGTGCACTGCAGCTAAAAACTTCCCTGCTCCTAGGTCCGTCAGGCTTTGCTTCTCTGAGGGCAGGTCGTCTTGAGAAGGACAGAATACTCTGGCCTATTTCAAAATGGTTCATTTTCCTCTCCTCTTGCCAGAGGCCCAAGGACAGTCTCCCTCACGATACATCGTGAGAACCTGGTAGGGCCGGAGGGGCTGCAACTCACAGAACCGCCAGGCTCCCCTGTGGACGAGGCCCCCACGGGGTCTTTAACTCAGACTTGGCCACTCTGAGCCTCCTCAGTTCCAGCGATCCATCGATTACCGCTCAGGTTTTCCCATCGAGGGGCCGCCCATGGGGACTTTCTGCCCCAGCGGGTAGCGATTCCCGGAATCTGCCTGCCCGGTGCTGGGGGCAGCGGTGAGCCCTGGGCCGTCCCTTGTCTCAGGGATCTAAGGAAGTTTGTCGATTCTGCAGCTGGTTTCAGCTTTTTTGCCGGTTAGGACAGCGTGGCAACTTCTGAGCTTCCTTTTTATACAGTCTAGAGAATCTTTACATTAGGATTGCCCATCCTTTAACTCTAGATTAAAGAGTTAATCCAGGAGTGGCTCTAGATTTTGACCGACTTCTTTTTTTTGCTATGATTATGACTTTACATAGCTTTACTACTTTTTCTGAAACAATTTTGGTCGTGGACATGATTACCAAAAGAAACTGTAATTTTATGCATTATTGCCTTTTAATTTTTAGATTTTACTTCTCTATTTTTTCACATGGAGATTTCACCCCTAATATTGTATATGCCAGTCTCTCTCCTTTTCTTGTGATCAGATTTGTCAAAGACTATTGATTGGTCTTTTCTAGGATCCAAGTTTCATTTTCCCACGTGTTTTGTGTTTCATTGATTTCTCCTTCCATCTGTATTGATTTCTTGAACGTTTTAGGATATTATTTAATTATACTTCTTGATTCTTGGGTTGTATTTATCCTTTATTTGTTTTAAATATTTATTATGTTCCAACAAAGGCATTGATTGGAAGACATGTTTTTAACCCTCATTTTGTTCATTTCCAAGTAACTGAAATTTTAGTTTTGCTTTTCTTGTTTAATAAATACTCAAAGGATGTTAGCACTTATATTTCACAAAGATCCGTATTTCTTGGGGATGATGGGGCAAGATGGGAAAGACAAAGGTTTTGTGATTAGCATCTATTTTTGGTGCCTTTGGGGGCAAAAGATTGACCATATGGTTTCCTTCTTTCTGTGATTATTTGTTTTTTTCTTTGTGGCTTAATGCCTGGTTCGTTTTTTAAGATGTTCCATTAGTGTTTGAAAACAATATATATTATTTGTGAATTGATTACAGCATATGGTGTTTTTGGTTATTCAAGTCTCCCTAAATCTTAGTTATTATTAATTTTCTTTATGTACATCTGAGCAAGGTGTCATAAAGTCTACGAGCATGATTAGATTAATAGTGTTTTCTTTATTTATAAAAGTTTTTACTTCATGTATTTCCACCTGTGCTTGGTATATAAAATGAGGTTCATTAATTTTGTATCTTTTCACATTAAATTTTTCCTCTTTCTAAATACAAAAGAATTTAGTCTTTAAAAATATAACAAAATTTATTCTTTCATCATTATAAAGTATTCCACTGAATTTTTTTCATTTTTAACTTCAGTATTTTTTACTTTCAATTTCATATTATCCTATATTGACATTGCCTTTATCTTTTTTTGGCATTTGTTGGATATTCTCCTGTTCATCCTTTATATTCAGCTTTTCTTAGAAATTATTTTTAGAAGTGATTCTTGTATAAAGGATGTGGCTACATTTTATTTATTTATTTTTTTTTAAGATTTTATTTATTTATTTGAGATAGAGCAAGTGAGAGAACAGAAGCAGGGAGCAGAGGGAGAGGGAGAAACAGGCTCCCCTGTGAGCCAGGAGCCCGACGTGGGGCTCGATCCCAGGACCCTGGGATCATGACCTGAGCAGAAAGCAGGTGCTTAATCAACTGAGCCATCCAGGCATCTCTGTATTTTATTTTTTTAAATAATCTTTAAATATCTGTAGTTGAATACAATTTCAACTCAATCTTATTTAATACTTCATATACTTCATGTTATTCCCATATTATTTGTTTCTGATTTTATGCTCTCTTGTGTTTTTTCTTGGGCTATAGATTAAAATATTTTACCTTTAACTAGTAATTTGGGAGGTCTTCTGGCCAAGATTTTGATTGTAATCTCCTGAGAACCCCTAAAACAGAACCATCTTACTAACCTGCCTCCCAAATCTGGACGGACCCACAGAAAGTATGAAGAAAGTATGAGATAATAAGGGTTTCTTTGCTTTTAATCTCTAAAATTTGGGGATAGCTTTTTATGGGCAAAGAGGTACTATAATCCTGAGTATAAAATTGTTTATATAATATAAACAATTATATTATAACAGTATAATCCTGAGTATGTTTGTTTTCCATAACAAAATGGAAAATTTGTCCATTTTCCTGCTTGACTTTTTGTTATATCTGTATGTAGATTTAGATTTAGTTCTATGGAGGATAAAGTGAAGTACACACACACACACACACATACACGCACTTAAATAGGTAATAAGTTATAATCGCATAAATATATAATGAGAATTATCTCAAAAGCTGTTTGAAAATTGTGTTTCAAAAATATCTCGTAAAATAATAGAATTTATGTAAATTTTAAAAAACACATTAAAAACTGAGTAACACAATGAATACAATGATTACGAGAGGGAGAAAAGGGGGGAAACTGATTCAAGCGGAAATTGGCTTACTGTATAATGATTTGGTTTTTCTAAATTTCTAGAAGCAATACGATAAAATGTAATACCAGGTAATGGAATTTAGATGATTGTCCCATTATTTTTTTAATGTCTCATGAGTTTAAAACAGTTTTTCTTAAATTGACTTATAAAGCAATAAATTGTTTTTAAATATGTTATTCGTTGAATCACTTCCCAACTAAAAACATATTAGTAAGTATTGACCATGATGGATTTATTCCAGGAATTGTGGAAGAGAAGTACATTAAAGGTAACTGAGATTTCTTACCTGAGTTTACTGGAAGAATAGCAGTATTATTTATGGGAATAGCAAAAATTAAGACAAATTGTTAAACTGATTAAACCTGAAAGTCATTTGAAATACAGGATAAATGTCAGATTATGTCAACATCAGGGAAACCATGTTTGAAAACTACATACACATACTTCATACTTATAGTTTAAAGGTGCATATATCTAGTTTATATATGCAAACATATACAGTTTAAAAAGTATGTGTAAAGTTTATATGCATATTTAAACATAAGTTTATGTATGGTTTTAAAACATGTCATTCATATATGCATAGCACATAATGACTAATAATGACAGAGCTGCAAGAAGGGCTGCTGGATAAGCCCTGGGATTTTTATCCTTCAGGGTGGCCACTGGGAACTATCTTGAAGGCTGCACGGGAGGCTAGAAAATCCTACTTATGGCATCTAGAATAAGCCATGTCACTTATTAGGGAATGTCTAAATCCTATCTTGGTGGAAAAATAGAGATCATCTGGGGCTGCCTCTTTTTGGTCATGTTACTGAAATTCAGTGCTGTATCCTTCTTTTAAAAAGCACAATTTATTATGTGCTTAGTTGGTTGAAAGGGGTAGAACAAATGGAGATTATCTGTTGATTAATCAAACTCAGGAATTGTTAACCTACTTTTTAAAAAAAGTTTTTATTTATGTATCTGAGAAAGAGCTAGAGAGAGAGAGAGAGAGAGAGCATGAGTCCAGTGAGGGACAGAGGAAGAAGCAGATTCCCCACCGAGCCAGGAGCCAAGTGGGGGCCTCTATCCCAGGACCCTGGGATCATGACCTAAGTTGAAGGAAGACAGTTAACAGACTGAGCTACCCAGGCACTCTTGTTAACCTTTTTATGACCATTTGAAGTTTAAGAAATTCATAGCAAAAAAAAAAAATGTATTACAAAGAATACTCCTTGTGTTTAAATGGAATTATCACCATATGAAAAATTTATGATAGAATACTATTTACATGTGTTATTATTAATACTTTAAATAACACGATTCAGTACTAGATCTAATAGCTATCATAATTGTAAAGTAAGAATAAAAATAGCCAGTAGAAGAGTGGAGAGAAAAAAATTGGTAGACATGTAGAATCTAAAAAACATTATCAGCAAACTTTATCTAACTAATATTTATAGGAAACTGCATCCAACATGAACAAAACATCACTTTGTTTCAAATGCACATGGAATATTTTGTAGTTAGACCATGTTCTGGGCCATAAAGGTAGCCTAAACAAATTTTAAAAGAACTAAAATTATATAAAATGTGTTCTCTATCCATAAAGAAATTAAACTAGAAATAAATAATAGAAAGATATCTTTAAAATCTCCAAATATTTGAAAATTAAATGATACACTACTAAATAACATTTAGTATGGGTTAAAAAAATTAAGAGAGAAATTAGAAAATCTTTTAAATTGAACAAAAATAAAGTACAGCATAATTTGTGAGATACAGCTAAAGAAGTGCTTTAAATGAAATTTATGGAATTAAATGCTTTTTTTAGAAGAGAAAGGACTTTACTCAGTCACCTAAATTTTCAATTAGAAATTTGAAATGAACATTAAACCCACATCAAGTAGGACAGAAATAACAAAGATAAGAACAAAAATCCATAAAATTGAAAACAGAAGAACAGTAGAGCTAGGGATAAAGCTCTGATCTTTGAAATGATCAAGCAAATTGATAAACCTCTAGCTAGATTGATCAATAAAAAATAAATCACATATTACCAACATCAGGAATAAAAGAACATCCCTCATACAGACATTGAAAAGATAATAAAGGACTGTTATAAAGAGCTGTATGTCCTTAAAGGTGACAATTAATGTGATTTGACAAATTATTTGAAAGATACCAAAAGCTAAATCACAGGAAGATTAATATTACATATTGTTTGGTTATATCTTATAAAGTTAAACATTATCATGTGACCAGTGAGCCCGCTTCTGGGCATTTCCCCAGAGAACTGGGGATGTTTATGCAAAGACCCACACATGGCTGTGTGCATGGAGGCTTTCTTTACAGTACCTCAAACTGGAATCAGTACAAATGTACTGCAACTAAATGGAGAAAATATCTACCAGATACCCAAGTCTGATTTTGTTTCAGTCATGCTATCGAAGAATAATGCAGTTTCATGGAAAGAGTGGCTCAGCCAGATTGCAGTGTAAACAGTTTCAAAACTCTGAATCTTGGAGACAAGTGCTGATATATGGTGTGCTGCAAAAATATTTCCTGTGTTCTTCACATTTTGCCACAGACTATTAAGATGCATACACAGTGGATTAGCTTAAATAAAAGTATTACTTTTTCCCCTGCTTCATCAAAGATATTCTTGGGGCACCTGGGTGGCTCAGTTAGTTAAGCATCTGTCCTGGACTCAGGTCATGACTCAGGTCAGGACCAGGTTCCTGGGATTGAGCCCCACATCAGGCTCCCTGCTCAGCTGGGAGTCTGCTTCTTCCCCTTCTTCTCCCTCTCCCCCCTACTTGGGCTCCCTCTCTGGCTTTCTCTCTCTTTCAAATAAATGTTAAAAAACCTTAAAAAAAATAAAGAAGACATTCTTAGAGAGAACTGGAATTTTTCTTTCCCTGTGACTGCATGACACTGAAGAGTATAATTACTACTTGGAATTGGTGCTCCTGCCTTCATTCATGCTAGAGCACCAGCAGTTCTGCCCGCCGTTGCTTTCCAATCATTAGAACTGATGTCAGCTTAATTGTTCCAACATAAACGCTGAGACTCAAAACATTGACTTAACGTTATTAGTATTTCATCGCCATTGTGTCTGTGGCTTAGGAGTCACATAGAAGAAGACTTCCTTCATTGGAGGATTGGTGCAAAACTCCCAAATACGAGAAAAAGAGCCAATTAATTCACGGCTGTTGATCTGACCACTTGCAAGGCAAAAGTGCAGTGCTACACGTGGCATGTTAACCCAGCCCTCGTGGCTGTACCGAAGTCTTTAACACAGTGAATATTAGTGGGTACAACTGCTTCATATAGTGGAAGGTGTCATTGTTATGATTTATTTTACTTACTGGTTTTTGTCTTTTTTTTTTTTAAGTTTTATTTATTTATTTGAGGTGGGGGAGTGGGAAGGGGTAGAGCGAGACAGAAAGGGAGAGAGAATCTCGTGCTGGTACTAAGCTCAGGAACCCGAGAGCATGACTTGAGCTGAAATGAAGAGTCAGAGCGTCAGTGGGCTGCGCCCCCCAGGTGCCCTTATTTTACTTACTGTTTACCCTGCAGGTGTTCTCCAATGCCACTGAGCATGGCTTTATTATTTTCTGAATAATTCCGTGTGTGTCTCCAGCCAATATGATAACTTGCCCTGTAAGATGCTTCGATGGCTTTTTCATTTCTAGTTTGAAAGCTATAACAAAGAATTTTTGGATCTCAAAGAGCTTATCACATTTATGTTTGGAAACTTCAGTTCTTTTTCTTTAATGACTGATCTCAAAACGATGACATAGCTGCACTAGGGTAATAACACCACTCAGAAATTCTCTGTAATAGATGGTTACACACAGTAAGTTATATTTTAACATACGTAAAGCTTGGAGAATAGATTTCATTATACTTTTGTTTCTTATTTAGAGCTTCTTCATTTTCTTTGGAGTAGATTCTTTACTTTGATGAGTCAGAACTTGGTTATCCCAATTTCTTCTTTAGCATTTTTAGATGCTAAACAGTGGCATTTTGGGTGAGGAAAGTAAGTCTCCTACTCTCACTTTTGAAGTCTACAAAGCATCTTTAAGTATAAAAAAATAAAATTTTTATTTTTATTGATAATGAAATATTAGGTGTTAATGTATTAATTCTATAAGTATAGGAGATAATGCATATAATTATATATAATATATATATTATTTGGGAAATTTTTGAAAAAATAATATTGCAAAACAAAACAAAAGGGTGTATGTACATTTTATAAGATTAATTAATGTAGGGTCCCATATTGGCTCAGGAACCAGTGAAGAGTTTTAGAATAGGAATCACGTTTTATTACATCTCAGGTTCATATGGAAAGTAAATATTATTTCTTCCTTCATCTCTTCTATAGAGAAAAGAAAGAAAGTAAAAGCATGTATGACAAAATACCTGCTCTAGGCCAAATTAAGGAGATGAAGATTTTGTTTCCCATACCACATTCACTTAAGTATATGCACAAGAACAAGGTCACACACATACACATGTGCCCATGATGTATGCACACACACACACACACACACACACACTCTCATAGGAATCAAGGATGCCTCTCACTCATACCGGACATCGTTCTTAGGTCGGTGCCATCTTCTTCGCATGAATATGCCAATAACATCATCAGTTCATCAGATCTATATATAAGTGATGGACTCTTCCAACTTTAGCACATGTTCATGATGAAATGAATATTTTAATCCATACAGTAGAATTTAATAGGAATAATAATGAGATTTAAAAAATTTTTTTAATCTTTGAGCCTTTAGATGCACTTTTTAAAAAAATTTTTATTTTATTTTTTTCCGTGTTCCAAAATTCATTGTTTATGTACCTCACCCAGTGCTCCATGCAATACATGCCCTCCACAGTACCCACCACCAAGCTCACCACCCCCACACCCCTCCCCTCCAAAACCCTCAGTTTGTTTCCAGAGTCCACAGTCTCTCATGGCTCGTCTCCCCCTCTGATTTCCCCCAACTCCCTTCTCCTCTCCATCTCCCAGTGTCCTGTGTTATTCCTTATGTTCCACAAGTGAAACTATATGGTAATTGACTCTCTCTGCTTGATTTATTTTATTCAGACTTTTTAATATATTGTGTTTTTAGTGCTCAAAATTAGTTTTTATACACAATGATTTCCATATTTTGATGAATATTGCTTTGTCTCCTCACTGCTAGTTGTAAGTGTTAATGGTTCTTTTTTACTTGAAGGTGGTGT
The DNA here is from genome assembly GCA_004024625.1 of Mellivora capensis. Taxonomy (NCBI): domain Eukaryota; kingdom Metazoa; phylum Chordata; class Mammalia; order Carnivora; family Mustelidae; genus Mellivora; species Mellivora capensis. The sequence continues at coordinate 43,350 of PISX010004841.1, read as the reverse complement.
GTATGTTCTATTTTCTGATTGTTTTAACTGAGAGTGTCTCTTTGTCACAAACATCTATGAAAGTTTTCCTAAATTTTATATTCTTTATTCATAATATTAATCCTCTTCAATACTGAATACTTTGATCTATTGCTTTCTGGCATGTAGTTTTGTGTAGAGAACTTTGAGACTAGTATACTCAAACCTCCTTCCCAATTTTAATAAATAATACATTTAGCAGAATGTTTATAGGATTCTTTTAAACTTTGTGAAACTGAATAAAGAAAACCTCACTTAAAATAGAGTTGGGAGGCCAGAAGGGTGAACTCTGATGTACCAACTCACTATCAACTAGAGACCCAACAGGAACAAGCGTAGTTTGCATTTTCCAATAGGAAGAAACCTACTTTACAACCACAACAAGAAAAAGATTTTCTCCTTGCCCAGCAACAGCCCAGCCAATGAGAAACCACCAGACCTCAGTCAAGGAAAGACAGTTACCATCTTGCATTCTCACTTTCTTTTTTTTTTTTTTTTTTTAAGATTTTATTTATTTATTTGAGAGAGAAGCAGTGAGAGAGCATGAGCGAGGAGAAGGTCAGAGGGAGAACCAGACTCCCCGTGGAGCTGGGAGTCCGATGCGGGACTCGATCCCCAGTCTCCGGGATCATGACCTGAGCCGAAGGCAGTCATCCAACCAACTGAGCCACCCAGGCGTCCTGCATTCTCACTTTCTTACTCCAATGGACTTTCATTCAGAACAGCCCCTCCCAACCTCCTCCTTTTTCTCCATAAAGTAATATTCTTCTTTCTTCTCTGAACTTGCCTATGACTTTTGCAATGCTTTTCATATCCTGAAATTACAATTACTCTGTCATCTCTGGAAAAAAAAAACATTTTGCTGATCAAATAACTGGCTGTTTTATTTTCAAGGCTGACAACTCATATAAAATTCATAATTATTGATGATATCTTCAGATATTTTTATATCTAATTTTTATCAACAAAGGATCATTTCTTCATTTTTTGCTTAGAAATGGCATTCTTTAACATAGAACTTTTCTTCAGAAATGTCTGAGATGACTTATTTTGTTTATTTAATCTAGTCACTCCATCAGGACTAAAAATTTCTAGAAATATAGGCACTTCGTTCCCTCATATTAGTATTTATTAATTTCCTATTTAGTTGCATCCATTTCCTCTTATTCTTCTGTTTGTAATACATTTCAGCCTCTATAATACTGAATACATTTCTTAGTGTGTTAATAAAAATAGAACTATCCAATGAACTTTAATTCTGTGCTTTGAAATTTTAGTTTCCTTGCAATGTTTTGCCTTTTCCTCTTAATCTGTGGTCACTTGGCTTTCTTCATTAACTCTAAAGGGAACACAGCCTTGTATGCTCTTTCAAAGATTCCAAATAAATTCTTGAAATTTTCTTCTTGGCCTTCCAGAACACTATTTTTGGGGAAACTTTCCTTTAATTCTTACTGCTCTCACTTAAATGCAGTGTTGTTTTATCCAGAGGTCAATGTTAATGTATTTCCTCATTTCTAATTCTTGAAAAATTGAGATCTGTTAAGACTATCGTTTGTTAACAGACAATAACCTCCTTTCATTTATGCTACTGAAAGAAAGGTCTTGAACTTTAAAAACCCAATTTACAGTCCAATATCAAGTCATTCATAAGCTTAACCAAGGACACTTCTCCTTTGCCATGATTTTATCTTTTCTTGGCCTTATTCTCTAAATACATTAAATGTCATTTTTTATTGTAGTATAACAAACCCTTAAAATTTTGCAGACTATAGGTGCAAAGCTTAAAGAATTTTCAGAGTAAAGACACCCAAAACATAACAAGGGAATTAAAAAATAGCATTAATAAACCCTCCAAGCCTTTCTTTGTGACCTTCTTGGTCATTACCCACCCTCATGGAAAATACCTGACTTGTAATGCCATACACAGCTTTTCCCGTTTTTCAACTTTATACTAATGGAATATCATAATATATTTTTATGTCTGCCTTCATTTGTTCAAAATGATAGTTGTGGGATATTGCATGCTGGTGTCCTTCATTATTCTTATTGTGGTGTGGTAGTCCATCGTTTGAATGTATTTGCTCTGGACTGAGTATTTGTGTCCCTCCAAACTGACATGCTGAAGTCCTAATTTCTAACATGAGGGCATTTGGAGGTGGGGCTTTTGGGAAATAATTGGGTTTGGAGGAAGACATGGGGATAGAGCCCATATACCATGATAGGTAGGCATCATGCTACTGGCGTTCTTCTCCCTGAAACTGCTCCCCAATTCTCAATCTCCCAGAGTGTGGTAGCAACTGGGGGAAACTTCCAAAGTTGTCAATGTACCACTTTTGTTCATCCGACCTTTTCTTTTTTAGTCTAGTTTTTTTTTTAATCTTTTAAAAAATATTTTATTTATTTATTTATCTATTTATATGACAGAGAGAAAGAGAGAACAAGTAGGGAGAGCAGCAGGCAGAGGGAGAAGCAGGCTCCTCTCACTGCGCAGGGAGCCCAATGCGGGTCTCGATCCCCAGACCATGGGATCATGACCTGAGCCGAAGGCAGATGCTCAACAGCTGAGCCACCCAGGTGCCCCTAGCCTAGTTGTTTTTTGAGGAGTTGCTTATGGTTAATGCTGTGAAATTATAGAAACAGTAGAGGCCAGAGTGTGAGAAGAGTTTGACATTATTGTCTGCGTTGCAGATAAGCTTTTGCAGGGTAGACAGATAAGTATTCATATTTTTAGGAGTTAAAGATGCCAGGTCTTTAAGTCAAGAATTGGAACGTTATAGACAATTTTAATATTGTGCTATTGTGCTATTAGTTATTTAAATAACATGCCTTCTTTTAAGTGTCAATTTCTTACAGATATTGGAATTGTGTGTTGCTATTACTCTTCACTGTGTTTGAACTTGTGAGGACTGTTTTTGCTTGCTTAATTTTTTAAAAGATTTTATTTTTAAGTAATCTCTACACCCAACATGGGGCTTACAACCCCAGGATCGAGAGTTACATGGTTTACCAGGTGCCCCCGAGCCAGCCAGGCACCTCTGCTTGTTTATTTTTTAAATGTCTTCCGTTGCACTTTGTGTGTGTTTGTGTGTGTAAGCACGTACATGTATTTGCTAGACCAGTTTCTCAAGAATTAGTCTGACAGATGATGATGTGAGTCTGAATGAAAATCAGTCTCATAAATTTAGGAAGTACTAAAGAGAAATTCAAGCATCACTTCATCAAAGTAATTTAGTAATAAAAAATTCAGGAGAGGCTAGTGACCTGGAAAGGAGTATAATTGATAAATGCAGTGAAGATCTAGAATTTAATGTAGCTTTTGATTGAATAAACTGCATTAATGTCAACAAGGAAATACTCAGGTTAGAAGCCAAAGCTCACTAAAAATCTAAAAGGTGTTTAACCCATTTCCATACATTTTCACTATGTCATTGAATTAAAACACTAAGCCAAGAAGGTTAAAATAGAAGTTTCTTATTTTTTAAAGGGTAGAGGAGGGTAAATGAAGATTAAAATGAATTATATTTCATTTATGGTCTTTCACAGGAGACTAAATTAATTAAGACCAATCTTATGGCTGATTCATTATAAGATTGATTTTTTAAATTCTAATGTATGTAATAATATTCAATGAAGCAAAGATCAGTTTGTTATTTGCCAATTTCCTTTTTATTTTCTAATCCTTAGTATTCTATTCAGATTATAACTGCCATGTATCTGATAGTGTTACCTTTAAAGAATATGAGAAATACAAAATCTAACTACTGTGTTCGTTGAAGGGTTTTTTATATTTTTCTCCAAATATATTATATTTGATTTTTAAATCAAGGCAGTGGTGCATTTTATAAGGGTTTCACATAAGCTTTAGTTTAAATATGAATTATGAAATTTAAAAAAATTTGCATTTGAAAGTAAATGAAAATAAAAAATAGTAAACATCTAAGAAAAAAAAACGCAACACAGTCAATAATTGCTTGAAATATGCCATGGCTGAGTTTGCTTCTTTTAAGTTGATCTTTATAGTGAAGCGTTACTAACTGAGCACCTGAGCTGATACACTGATAACCGCAAATTCATTATCTCTTTCTGGGAGACCAAAAGAGGCTCCTTGACAACCAGACACAACCACCACTTCACAAGCACTGCTGATCTTAACAAAATATTTGGCACATCCTATGAACTATTTGATTTTCTTGCTTCCTTGGTCATTTGAGGAGTGACCAAGTCAAAATACATTCAGCATCTCCTCTAGAAAATTCCTTTTTGAGCCTGCAGAGGCTTATTCCTTAGAAGACCGTGAAGCCAGCAAAACTCTTCAGTTCCAGAGTTTTCACGTGAATTAAGATCACTTTGGGTATATGATTCACTTGAACCATTTTGAGGATAAAAATATATTAATGTCGAATCATTTAGATCTAAACACTCAAATAAATTAGATAATAAGAACAAAGAGCAAAAATAATTGAAAAAGAAAATAACTCTATAGCACATGGAGTTTTCATCATCATTTTTCTTGTTCTTTTCCTCATGCTCCTCCTTTTCCTCCCCCTCCTTTATTTCTTCTTTTTATTTATTAAAGAAGTTAAAATTTTACACTGAAGAATGTTCACTTAATGCAAAAGAAAGCAGTTAATGATGGACAGAGGAACACAGAGGACAGGGAATTTATATAAAACACAAACTAAACTGCAAGCCATAAATCCAAACACAAACGCGCGCGCGCGCACACACACACACACACACAGATACAGAACATTAAATGTGAATGAATCAAACAATCCAATCGAAAGACAGAGTTTGTCAGTATAGTTAAAATAAATAATATCCTATTGTATGTTGTCTATAAAAGACACACAGGGTTTAAAGGTACGAACTGAAAATAAAATGATAGAAAAAATATACAGAAAGAAGCCACAGAAAACTAGAGTGTCTATACTATCAGATAAAACAGACTATAAAGCAACAAAAAGCCAGATAAAAAAGAAGTCATCTGAATACCCATGGGACAAGAGGGAAAAAAGATCGTGCATACCTAGAGTGGGTTGAAATCCTGTTAATACTCCTAGAATTTTGGCTAGGGCTGATCTGTTTAAAGAAGGCATGATAGGACTAAACAAACTCAAAGATTTAAATCCAACTTTGAATTCTCAATAGTTGTGTAGATTTCACTGATTTCAGTGTTTTCTGATTTCAGAGGTGCCAGAATTTCTGGTTTCTAATGTGAAATGCAACATCATACAGGGCCTGACGATTTTTTCCCCCAATTTTTCTTCAGCGATGCCAGCAACTCAGTTAAAAAATCGTGTGTACAAGGGGATAAGGCAGCATGAAGAAACTCCAGAGAGACAGCAGAACCAGAGAGATGAGATAATAGGCAAGTTTAAAAGAGCATATTTTGAGTCACTTTATAGCACTATATGGGAAAATTTAGATAAAAATCTAAAAAAATCACTGGTAAAATACTAGTAAAATTTATGAAGACAACAAAAAAGAAATCTGAATTATGGGGCACCTGGGTGGCTCAGTGGGTTAAAGCCTCTGCTTTCGGCTCAGGTCATGATCCCAGGGTCCTGGGATCGAGCCCCACATCGGGCTCTCTGTTCAACAGAGAGCCTGTTTCCTCCTCTCTCTCTCTCTCTGCCTGCCTCTCTGCCTACTTGTGATCTCTCCCTCTCTGTCAAATAAATAAATAAAATCTTAAAAAAAAAAGAAAGAAATCTGAATTATAACTAAAGCCAGATTCAATTAACAGTCAACAATCTTTCTACATAGAAAACTCCACACAAAGTTGGACTCACTGAAGAGTCCTATCAGATATCTTCATAATAAGTAATCCCAATCATATATAAGCTCCCCCAGATTTGAAATAAAAATAACTGAATTTCCTCTATATTATGAGGTTAATCAGGACCTTAATACTTAAGAACTGCCTAGTAAAGGAAAATCCCAAGGCCAGTAACTTTTAAGGACATTCATACAAAAATCCTAAGCAAAATAGTAGATAGTCAAGTGAAACATGTACAAAGGAGAATTCATCATGGGTCAGTTGGCCTTCAACAGGAATGAGCTGAAATTAATTAATGCAATTTGCCACATTGCAAATTCAAGCAAAAATAAATCATTATCATCTCTATATAGTTTTTTTTTAACATTTCACTTAGAATTTATTTTTCATTTAAACACCTGAAAATAAATGTAGTGGTTTCTATCCTTTTCTTGCTTGATACATGATCTCTTAAATAATAAATATCATTTTGTATCCTCTCCATCCTGCTGCATTGTGAAAAGGAGCTTTGTGATACGTGTATCACCACAATTCAGATAATTTTGCCTGCCATAATTCAACGTTTGTTACAAATTCAAGGATTTCAACAGAAGAAAAAAAATTGCCTCTCTGTAAGAATGTAAGAATAAATACGCAGATGATAATAAAAAAATTCAAACATAATTTAACTTAGAAAACTACAACAAATGAACGAAAATCATACACCCTATCACTCATATTTATATAGTTTTAATTGCTTGCTGCTCATCCTGTTGTTAAGAAAGTAGTAACTCCTGCCTGAGAATTATGGGGATGGCAAAAAACAGCCGTGAGGAGGGAGACCCAAACCATGCATGGAGACGGGGGTGGCACTTGGGAACAGAGTGAACAAGCAGGAGCTGTGGGAGAGAAGTTCTGCAGAAGCAAGAGGGTGGGGAGCCCCTGGTTTCTGTGTGATGACATAATTGGCTCGTTGAATCATTCCAGGGACTGGCAGGGAAGTGACACCCACTTCCAGGAGAAGCAGGAGCGGTACCTGGTACATCTGGTGAGGACAGTTGCGTGGGTAGGGGACCTCATCCTAGCGGGTAGAATGGGAGAGAACCTTGGAGTTAGGCCACCTAACCCCTCTTGATTTTGCCAGATGACAACATATCCTATTGAACCTTGACTTTAGCCTTACACCACATATACACCAAGAGGCATTTTTATGTAGAGGGTCCAGTTAAGGGAAGCTGTTCCTTCAGAATAAATTTTATGGTAATGTGTTCTTTTTAGCTATAGTACAAACAGTCGTATTGAAACTCTACATCACTTAGTTTTATCGAGAAGCAAGGAAGAAGGTCCTGTAGGTTGCTAGGTTGCGATAAAAAAATTGATGTAGGCAGGCTGGGTTTGAGGACTCAGACGAGGTTCTGGTCCCACAGGACCAGCCAAGAGGGTCTTCAGCTTCAAACAGGATGGAAATCACACGTGAGCCAGAAAGAGGTGAAAGCAGAGTTGATTGAAGACATATAGAGAGGGACACAGAGGGAGCATGCGAGAGCCTCGTCTTTGCTTGGCGGCTGGGGTTTTTACTGACGATCGTGGTCTGGTGCACATGTCCTCTCAGGCATCCGGAAATGGATCAGCATGAGGACAAGGTCCCAGTGTCCATCATAAGTCACTTGTTCCCTGAAGCCAGGGGGTCTCAGCGTGAAGATGTCTAGCACAGGTGGTCTGCCGTTGGGGTGTGCTAGCTTCCTTGGGTCCTTCTCATCTGGTCCTTCCTTAGCTGTTATCTATTCTAGAGAAATCATTACAAGGAGGACATGTGCTGTTTGCGTTCAGAGGCACAGGTAGGGTGTGGTGGGGGCGCAGGTCCCAGGGAGAATAGAAACCGGAAAAGAAACAGAGTGGGGAAAAATCAGCTTTTTCTCTCGTGCGATCCTTTCCATTTCCCTGTCTCAAAACCAGAGCTTGTGGTTGTGTCTTTTCTTCTCACTTCTCTGTCTCCATTTTATCCTTCATCAAGAGTTTCCGGTTTCATTAGTGATTTCTGTAAAAACTCACCTCATGAAATGTATACCTCCTGTAATCTAAAGCGCATGCATAGGAGAGGAGGTGAGGAAAGTGGGTTACGGTGATTTTGTTTCTCTGACCTACAGACGATGTAAACTATGGCATTATGGCAACACATTTCATGCAGACAAAACCACAGCCGGGTTTAAGCAAAATAGTGAAGATCAAATTTAATTTTCCCAATTCATGCTAAAGGAGTCTCCTCAGGGCACTCACTGTTGTTTCCTCACATGCGGGCCGGTTCTTTCTACTGCTGATATGCCTAATATTTGAGGTAGTCTGGTTTTCCTAACTCCACGTTGATTAATAAATCTGGGAGATATTTGGAGAACTAAGCATTGACATTTTCAAGAAATTTTAATGGCTTTTAGGAGCATGAATAAGACTACTGGAAGTTTCAGGGTGCCTGGGTGGCTCAGGGCATGATCTCAGGGTCCTGAGATCAAGCCTGTCGGGCTCCCTGCTAAGTGGGGAGGCTGTTTCTCTGTCTTCCTCTGCTCCTGCACCCCAAGCCTCTGCTCATCCTTTGTCTTCTCTCAAATAAATAAATAAACTCTTAAAAAAAAGACTGCTTGAAATTTCCATTATTCTAGAAATATGGTACATTTACTAGCATTCCTGCATCATTTTGCCTCTTTATTTATCCCTATCAAAAGTTAGCTGGCCTGGGGCACCTGGGTGGTTCAGTTGGTGAAGTGTCTGCCTTCTGTTCAGGTCGTGATCTCAGGGTCCTGGGATGAAGCCCCATGTCATGCTTCTCGCTCAGTGGGGAGTCTGCTTCTCTCCTTCTCCTTCTGTCTGCCGCTTCCCCTGCGTGGGCACGCTGTCTCTTCCTCTCTCTGCCAAATAAATAAATCTTTAAAACAACAACAAAAAAGTTAGCTGGTCTGAGATAATGAAGGGAGAATGTATGAGTAGACAGCTCTCACTAGAGATTACTGGTGTCAGGATTTTCAGAATGTTTAAAATATTTTACATATTAACTCTAGTGATTGGTGAAATTTATAATGGGGAAGTCACAAAGCTGTGTTTTCCTGTAATTAAAGGTTGAAATGTTTTCAAAGTTAACATGTTTTATCTGACTTCCCTAACATACATAGTCCCATTTAAGGGATGATTACTCCATGACTCATAATATTAAAAATCATCAAATTATTAATACATTAGAGTTTGAAATTATTTTGTATATAAATTCCTTTGATTTGACTCTTTTAACAGTCATAACCAGACGTATCTTTTATGACGATCTAATTCTGCAGAAATGGCCTAGACAGTTTTCCTTCCACTTAATGCATGTTTTATATGTTCATTTGGAAAATAATTAGATCAGTAATTAAATATTAATATTTAAAATGTAGAGAGGAGTACCACTGAGGGCTAGAACATAGTTTAATTTTTAAACAAGGGCTATCTACTCTTGAGACAAGGAATTAGTTTTCACCATATTTTTACTGTCCATGATGAAACTGAAATCACTTCAGATAATCACCACGCACTGTTTGTGAAATATTCTTTACCATGAGTTGTTACTATGACTGGCAAAAACATATTTGAATATATTATGGATTATTAGTCTTCAAAATTGCCTTGAATTGGGTGCAAAATGCCAGATGTGGTTCATACAACATGTCACTATTAATTAGGTGGAAAATTCCTGCTGAGAAGCTTATTATAGGCAAAATAAATGGTTTTTATTAACTAGTAATTAACCTGGCTACATTATGAAGGTCAAAACTTAGTCTATGGTATATAACAAGTTACCTACTTATTTCAAAAGATAAATGTATCAGTCTAAATCCTCTCAACAATACAAAGAATGTCAGAGACAAAATCACATAGGTCAGTAAACAACAATGCAAAATTCCAAACAGAACAGAGTTACACATAGTCAGAAGAAAATAAATGTTTACTGTGTATCTTTTATTATCACTTAGGTCATTATCTTATTTCATTTTCTGTGAAAATATAAAATATAATTCTATTATGTTCAAGTTTTATCCAAGGAATTAGAGGTCCAGAGATGTCATTTTTCCTACACCATAAACAATATAAGAAAAAGTGATCCCTTTTGGTGGTCTACTAGCTGCCCAATTTGTACAGTCCTAGTAGCAGTGAAAAATAATTTAAAAAGAAATCAGTGCAAAGACTGGTATACTGGTACTTAAATAATAGATTAAACAATGAGTTTATGAGAAAAATAATGTATATATAATGGATCCATCATAGTGGCTGGGTGGCTCAATCAGTTAAGCGTCCAACTCTTGATTTCAGCTCAGGTCATGATCTCAGGGTCTTGAGATGGAGCCCGGAGTCTGGCTGCACGCTCAGTGGGGATTGTGCTTGAGATACTCTCTCTCCCTCTGCCCCTTCCCCTGAAAATAAATAAATAATCCTAAAAAAAGTTTAAAAAATGAGTAAGTAGACAAGCATACTTTTTCATAAACACTTTGACTGCTAATTCTATATTTATAATTTGAAGTGGTAGAAATTATAGTGGTGGGAAAAGTAGCAAATAGTGAAATAGATGGAGTAAGCGTTAATTTCATAGTATTGCAATGAATATTAGAAAAGCGAACATTTAGGTATTGTTTTTAAGATTTAACTAGAAAATTTGTTGACTCATAATTTATATATTGCGATTGGATCACCACTTTACCATTAGCTAACACCGCTGTCATATCACATGATTATCGCTTCTTTGTTGTGGTAGGAACAATCAAGACCTAGTCTCTTGGCGACTTGGAAGTTTATAACACGGTAATGTTGACTATAATCACCATGCTGTACATGTGGTACACTTTAAACTTGCATAATGTTCTATGTTAATTATATCTCACTGACATAAAAAAAAAAACAATGTGCCACTAAATCCGATAAAAAGCAGTTCTCTCTTTGTAAATAAAACATAACGATTCCTGGAAAAAATGATGAAATTGTAATTTTGATGAGAGGAAGGCAGCAAGCAGAATACAATTGCTATCACTCCTCTTTGGAGAAAGCCTCTCAGCTTAATAGTTTCTGATGAATTAAAATTTTTAAATAAAAAAAAAGATGACTGCAAATAACCTTACTGTTTATTGTTTTATTTGTTGAGAACATAGAAAATATACTTATCTCTTAATTTGGAGGAGAATTTTCTCAGGATGTCAATTAAAAATACTTTTTTCAGTTTTTTTTAACTTGTTATTTTGAGGAAAGAAATTAAAATGCAGGGATTAATTGTTTTCTATGAGGTTAAAAAGAGCACAGCGTATGTTCACTCACAAGGAGATGTTAAATAATGCTGTACGAAGTCTGAGCTAGCTGGCTGTTCCTGAGTCTATGGACAAAGGTGGTAGCTTCTTTATGACTTTTTTTTTTATATGTGTCTGTGTCTGTCAGAGAAGCAGAGGGGGCGGCAGCCGCAGAAATAATAAGCTGACAGAGATGCGGCCCATATTTGGAACGTTCATCCTCTGCGGTCAGGATATTGAGGTCGTTTAGCATCTAAACAGGACAAACTGGGCAGGACATTATTAATGTTTGGCCATAGCAGCACACACAGCAGTAACTCCCGGGCTGGAAACAGGCACCTCCTCCTTGCGGAGAACCGATGAGACCAATGGAAAAGCAAATGGTGTTGGGTGCAAAATGTAAGGGAGTGTCAATGACTCCAGCAATCAAGACAAATCATGTTTTAATGCATAATTTAAAAATGAAAATCAATGCAAGAGATCAAAAATAAGAATTTTCACACTGAAGAAAATGAAAATTTTGATAAAATTGAAATATTAAAAGTTAACTGCAGGCTAATATTTAACACATAGTTTGAAAAATATTTCCTTTAGAAGAAAATAACATTATCCAGAGTCTCTTTAATGTATGATTCATAATGTCATTGGTACAATTTGCATTAGTAAGGATTCTCCAGAGACACAAACCAATAGGATATATATATATATATATAGGTAAATAAGGGGACATTTATTATGGGCGTTGACTCAGTCCATCATGGAGGCTGAGAAGTTCAATGCCATTGGCAGACTATAGAACTAGGAAAACTGATGGTGTAATTCAGTCTGAGTCCTAAAAGGGCCTGAGAACCAGGTGAGATGATGATGTAATTCTCAGTTCAAGGTTGAAGGCATAAGAGCCAACGGGAACTGCTGGTGTAAGTCCCTGACTTGAGAACCAGGAGCTCCAATGCCCAAGGGCAGGAGTATCCTAACTCCAGAAGAAAAAGAAAGAATACACCCTTTCTCTACCTTCCTGTTCTATTTGGACCTTCAACGGGCTGGATTACACCCCTGCTCTCAGGAGTCCATCTTTCTGGTGTGTCCAGGCTGAACGTCCTCAAGAGTTCCTCATTAGGAAGAATGCTTACCTTAGAAAATCTCTGTCCGTTTCCTGCTCTCTGCATGTTTTTTTTTATCCCCTACACATGCGAGGGGAGTCCAGCGAGGCAACTGCTTGTAAGAGTCATGTATCAGGAAGTGGCTCTAAAAAGCACTGAAGAAATTCTCATTATCTGGAGCACAATCCTGTCCATTACACTTCCAAAACCTCCCTTCTCTTTAGTCATTTAGAGGCAAGAGGAAAGGACGTTATTAAAAGGGAAATAAACTTTATTGCAACCACAGAGAGGGATGCTTTACAATTTGCCTCGGAAAATTTACTATCTCCCTACTAGTTAGTCATTCAAAATTAATTATTCATTATTTATTTATTTGGCAATGACATAGAATATATTGTGAAGGTAAAACATACATGTCCCTTTTTGTCTGTCACACACACTTACAAGCTTTAGAAGCAGAAAGTAATGACCCTTTGTCCCAGGAATTCTACAGAGAAAATACGCTCTGGAGAAAATCACGTTTACCCGTTTTAGGAGAACTACGTAAAGATCTCCAATCACCATCACTTTTTGTAGTAAGATTCTGGAAGCAATGCAAACGTTCACCCATTGAAGAATGGATAAATAAATTTAGCATGATCAAACAATGGATTAAACAAAAATAAAGGGTACATTTATTAAAATCAATAAACTTCAAATACATAATTTCAAGTGAATAAAAAGTGTGTTGCTAATGATCTGACAGTGCTATATTACTCCTGTAATTATTAGTGACAATATATGTTTATAGTGACAATATATATTATATATGCTATGCATAAAATCACGAATGGAGAAAAACACATTCACCCAGCATCTCTGGCAAAAGACAGGAGGAATGCATGTGGGTGGGGATAGAATTTCTGCAGTTTATCTATAAAGTTTTGGAAAATATAGGAAAATACACATTTTAATAGTTAAATTTGGGTAATTATTACGTGGATCTCTTCTATGTTAGTGTCTATATGTTTTTATCTTTGCACAAAATCACAATTTTAAAAAGACAACAACAGGGACGCCTGGGTGGCTCAGTTGGTTGGACGACTGCCTTCGGCTCAGGTCATGATCCCGGAGACCCCGGATCAAGTCCCGCATCAGGCTCCCAGCTCCACGGGGAGTCTGCTTCTCCCTCTGACCTTCTCCTCGCTCATGCTCTCTCACTGCCTCTCTCTCAGATAAATAAATAAAATCTTTAAAAAAAAAAAAGACAACAACAAAAGGTGATATTAAGTTGAAATAAGCAGAGACAACAGAAGGCTCTTTTGGGAAGGAGAATCATAGCTGCTAATTAGAGTCGTTTGCATCCAATTGGATCTTTCACAAAGGAAATCAGCAACAGGGAGTTCTATTTTATTTAAAATTAACTCTGCCATCCTCTTTGAAAAATATGTATTTTGTTCTCTATCAAGGCTCCCCAAGCTTTCTACACTTGATCTTAGCCAAAAGGCCGAGAAGCGATGGCTCCCCAAGCTTTCTAAAGAGAAGAGCTATTAATGCTGCAGCGTAAATAAGATCCTTGGAAAATCTGAAAGTCTAACCAGTTTACTTTGTGATACAAACTGAGTACGTTACACGGGTAGTAATGACAGATCAGTGATAAGTATGAATCCTCAATATTCAGCAATACTTTCAGGTGCGTGGTAAGATAGATCCCAATGTTTGTCCTCATTTAAGACTCAAATAATCACAAGTATATTCAAAAACCGTAATGTTATTTCAGAAACACTATAGTGCAAGACACAGGCTTCCAGAAAAGAAAGCCAAAACAAAGACATCGTACATTTCAAAACTGGTATGGTTCACAGATAGAAAAGGGATGTTTCTGATCTTGAGAAAAAGAAGTCAGAATCCAAAGAAAATGTTTCTAATGAAGCAGAGCTATTTAGAGCCCTGTGCGTACCTAGGAGATAGTGAGGTTCTAGAAATTGGAAGAATAGACCTCTGGTGATGACACTGATGAAATTTTGCAGTTTGCCTCTGCAGAGTTGCCTATAGAGAATGAGAATTGAAGTCTTATTTCTCCTGCAAACATATACTTTAAAAATGGGATTACTTAATAGCTCCCGCTGCTTTTATTGGAAAGGCAGTTAGAAATCATACGAGTTCCACTTTGTATTTCATCTCTCATGCCACATGTAATAATATAATCTCAAATAAGGCCACATGGGGAGGCCTAATTCTGCTGCTCAGAATAAAAAAAAAAAAGTGCCATTTTCAGAAGATAGTTAGAACGTGCAGTGAAATTGTTCACAGGCACCTAAAACTGGGTTTGTGTTTTCCAGTAGCATATAGAAGAGGCAAAGCTCAAGCTATCATCAAAAAGTTGTAATCATTAGCAAAAAAAAAAAAAAGAAGAGGCAATTTTCCTTATAGACAAGAGAAATTACTTCAAAATGCTACTAATGCAAGTATTCTGTTAATAGGAATTTACTTAATAGTCACAATTTATTTGTGTTTTGTTTGTAAACAAAATGATTCACTGGATTAGAATAATTGAATGTACAAATGGAGAGAGAGAAAACCAATATTAAACTAATAATTGGAATTTTTCCAGCTGCTTTGGCACATTTCCCCAGAATATTTTTGTAGTTCTAGAATATTCTGTAAAAAGCCCCCTGGAAATTAGGCATGAGTTCATAATCACATATAGTTTTCATAAAATATGTACAATGTCCTCTACCTTAATTTTCAGAGTAGAGTATTAGCTTTATTTTTAAAGATCTTATTTATTTGTCAGAGAGAGAGAGAGCATAGGCAGCGGGAACAGCAGGCAGAGGGAGAAGCAGGCTCCCCACTGAGCCGTAGCCCCGTGCGGGACTCGATCCCAGGACTCCAGGATCATGACCCGAGCCCCAGGCAGATGCTTCACTGATGGACGGAGCCGTCTCTAGAGTATTAACTTTAGATTCCATCCATCCATGTCTTTGACTCGTAGATGAGGAAACGAAGGCCCAAATAAGTCCATTGTCACAGCTATTGGAAGGGGCACTGAAAGCCGAAAAATCCCGGGTTTGCGGTCATTCTGGAACACCTGAACAATTTTTCTTCTTAAGAAACAAAAAAGAGAAACCAGCCAGTGGAATAAAGCAACTACAAAGCACCATTCAAAAACAAACACTATATTATTAATGAGGGTGGTTGTTATATAACAAGAAAATGAAGCTTCCTTGTCAAATTATTGTCTTAGAAGAGGATTCAAAAAGGACTTTGGCAGTCAGAAACAATAACAGCGAGAATCCTGGAGAGATTGTTCTTTAGTTGTGTTTAATAACAATTTCTAAAAGCTTTTATGTGAAGAATAGTTTTATGCCAAGAATTGTGCCAGTCATGGAGACTACAGAGATGAAGATCACATTCCCCACTTTCAAGGCTGTCAAAAGCTTTTGCGGGGGAGGATGCTATGTAAAAATATATTAAGGGCAATGAGGAATGTCTGTAGAAGTTGCTTCGGGATATTTTATTTCGTGTGGAGACCAAGGAGAACTTCACAGAGCAAACCACCTTTCAGTAGTCCTGAGAAGCGGGTCCAGCGGGCCAAGCGTGAAAATGCTGCTGAGGAGGGAAGGGGGGTGTACAAAGATGGAAAACAAGAGGGGCCGCAGGGGGAGAGAGGGCGGGGAAGGGGCGGGGCAGGCAGGACTAGCGGACGGCCCGCAGGGGATATGGGGGTAGCGGAGGGAGGCGAGGCGGACAGTGGCAGAGCCCCGGCTTCCCTCGCTGTGTCCCCGGACCCGCACGTCATTGCGGCCCTGGCCCTGCGCTGGGCACGCGGTAGGCGGGAAGATGGCCGGAGCCTCCTCTCTCTCCTGCCCGTGCCGCTGCCACGGAGAAGACGGAGTTTGGCCTGTGATACCTGGGGAGGCCTGGGGGGGGCCGGGGGGGTCGGGGGCGGCTCCTGAGTCGGGCCGTTGCTTGATCAGGCTTGGGTTTCAGAAAGCTCCCTCTGGCCTCCTGAGGAGGGGAAACGGAAGGGGGTGATGTTGTCCGAAGAGGGACGTCTTCCTCAGGCTGAGGACTTCTTTTTCGGAAGGGTTTCGGAGTCCAGGAAGTCTGAGGGTGTGGGGGCCCAGGGCAGGCTGTCTGCTGTGGCTGTGCACAACCCCTCCAGCCCCCCACCCGCACGAAGAGCCCTCAGGGTGAGGGGGAAGCCTCCCTCCTCATCCTCCAAGACGCGGTGGGAAAGGCTCAACATGGCTTCCTGAAGGGCCGGAGGACGCTCCATGCTGGAGAAGAGAGAAACAGACGGTACTGTCTTCTGTCCGCCCTGGTTCGAAGAAATGCCGTGTGGATCGCAGGGGTCTTCGGAAGTGTCACTGCCTTGTCGTCCCGAATCACCAATGTCGCCAGCAGCCTTCAGGGAAGGATCTTTTTTTCACTCTCACAGGACTGGGATTATTCACACTCCTGTGCCTGAACGTTAACTTGCCCAGCATGACTTTCCTTTTCCTTCTGCTCGCACTTCTCTGTGGTTCGCTGAAAACCCCGTTTGTATTCTGCATTTTTCACATAACTTTTCCTCATGTCCTTAGTCCTTTCTCTGAACGTCTGTTTCTTACTGTCCAAATGCTTTCGAGTTCGTTTTTCTTCATTTATCATTTTGTAATCCTAGAATGTAGTACAGGGACTCAAATGGAAGACTTAGTAATTTTTGTGGAAAACAGAGGGTACAAAATTTAAAAAAGAATCAATAGTCCTGAGGATTGGTCCAACTGTCAGGCAAAGGCTCAATTTAATTTTGAGTTTGTTTATGTGATGATTTTCTTGAGTAAACTATGAGAATGTATGTCTCAACAATAGGATCTCAATACTAAACGGTACACACCACAGCTTGTAGTATTACAAGTAGAGAGTATCTTGGTCAAAACTGGAGGCTAAATTTATGTCGTACGCCAAATTAATTAAAACTGAATGGAGAATATTTTCATTTTTGAAAAATATGATTTCTGAAATTTGACTTCCTTTCAGGAAAAAAATTGAGTTGTTCATAAATACCCTTGATGGTATTTAAGATAAAATATGCCCGGTTTTTATTTTGAGGAGATCATTTAAATCTATCAAAAAAAATTGTAAAAAACTTTTAAGTAACTCATTGATAAGTACAGATGTGCTCCTTTTAATATGTGTCCTTCAAGGCGTTGAGATAGGGAGACTGAAGGGACTCTGTTTTAGAAAGGCTCTGTCTCTGCTGTTTCTCTGTCAGGCCCCATTTCCTCACGCTCTGTATTTTACCTCACATCTGCATAAACCAAAGAAGACATGTTCCCATGCCAAGGGCGGGGGGTGAATACTCGATCATCTCTGAGGTTCATTCTTGGCCCCCATACACCCGAGAACGTCTTGGAGCAAAGCTCTGTCGACACTGGTGCCAATACCCTCTCCTTCAGTGATTTATGGAATAACATCTATTGTCCACCTTACACTTACCATTGATCAGAACCTACCCTAGATTCCTGAAGGAACACCTACCCGGAATTCCTTTCCAGTATAAACTTCTAACCCCACGTGATGGAGGGACTCGCTTCTCCTTTTCCAGAGTCTCCCAGACACTCTGTCTGCTGTACTCTATCACTTCCCTTAGTCAATAAATTCTGTTCTCATTTCCTCCTGGCCCGTGTTTGATTTCTATCCTGCATGGAGCCAAGGAGCCTCTTGGCTGGTCCTGCAGAACCCCCTCTGGGCCCTCGAGCCTGGCCTGTCTATATCAGCACTTTACAGGAAAGATTACACACATTTGAATGACTGAAAGAAAGCCAGAGAGACTGGACCACAGGAGGCAAAGTTAAAAATGGAGGCAGAGATGTAATCATGTTTGATCTCCAAGGCTCTGTGAAATAGCTTTATGTTCATCCGCTTGGTGATACGGGTTTTTTCCTGATGTTTAACATTTAATATCTCTGCAATCTTATACAAGCTAATTAGCGTATGGAAACCTCAGCGTAATCAGAGCATTGTTGGGAAGAGTAAATGAGATCATGAATATGACTTAAGTCAAATGCTTCGCATGGCGTTCAAGAATGTCAGCTACTAATCTTATAAACATATTGCCTGATGCCCCATTCAGGCAGAGAATGGGAGAACATTGATTATCAAGGATAGTATCTTCTATGCATTGTGATTTAACATGTATTATGATGACTTGAGAATATTCCTTTGGTTAAGATATTCTCTCTGTAGCCAGATTTGCTCACCCTTTCAGACTAAACATAGATCCAGGCAATACACAATGGTAATACCATGAGTCCAGGCCACTCCAGCCCACTTTTTCAGGCAGTAGCGGTCCTCCTCCTATTCGGCCACATTCCTTGTAGGTTCTGAGCTTCTTGCACCAAGGATGGGATCCTTCCTCATCTTTGTTGCATGAAACCTAGCGTTAGTGGGAAGGTTTCGTCCCCAGTCCTGACGGGAGCTCCATAACAAAATCTGCCCTTGTTTTCCTCCTTGAGGTTGTGGCCATTGGAATAAGAGATTAAACAGGCATCCTCCAAGCAGTGCTGGCATTCACTGTCCCCCAGGGAGCAAGGAGTCCCCAGGACTTGGACTTTGCACTTCCATAGTGGGTCCTCCTCTGCCCGTTAGTGGTAAGTCCCTCACATGATTACATGGGACAGTCTCTCTGCTGTCCCACTGAACCAAACCTTCAAAAGGGCCTTTATAAATAGAGAGCTGGTGTTTACCATGATGTGATACACTTCTTGATTTCTTTCTTTTTTTTTTTTAAAGATTTTATTTATTTATTTGACAGAGAGACACAGCAAGAGAGGGAACACAAACAGGGAGTGGGAGAGGGAGAAGCAGGCTTCCCACCAAGGAGGGGTCCCCATGTGGGGCTGAATCCCGGGACCCTGGGATCATGACCTCAGCTTAAGGACTGAGCCACCCAAGTACCCCACACTTCTTGATTTATTAGTTTGTTTAGAACAAAAGAACTGAATGCATTTCTTTGCCCACTGGAGGGCACAGCACTTAGTGAAGAATAGGTATTCATGAGATTTTTGCTGAATGAATGGAGATAGCACTTAATCAAACTCAATAAGTGAGAAGAAAATTTAATTAGCCTTAAAGTCTCATAAGTGCAGCTATACTTAAAAAAAAATCCTGTGCTTGCAAAAGCTGTTGATTTAATAAATTATTTGCCAAGGAACAAGCTTTGTGAATATTTATCTCTTCAACATTATGTAGCAGGCCTATTAGTTAAAAAAAAAAAAAAAGGGCCCCGTGGATTCAGTGGCAAAAAGGACAGTTAATCTAGAAATGTAAGATGGTTATAATCATAAGTGTAGGTAGCTAGGAAATCTATATGTTGAATAGGAAAGGAGGAAAGAAATGATGCCAATTTCCGCCTAAGCCAATTGTAGGGTCATTTATTATCTGTACCTTCACAACATCTTTCCTGCCTCACAAGCCAGGAAGATCACCTTTAACCACCCTTGGCGTTGTTTACATTCATTTTTAGGATAACCTAAAAGTTCATTTTATTTTCATGATTGAACAAGTTTGGAGTGTATTTCTAGTCACCCGTAACGGCCATCCGCTGTTAGGATGTGCGTGAGCATATGATGCTTTTAGAGTCAAATTTGTGTCACATGAACACCTTGAAGAAGGTTGAAAGCTCACAGAAGTGTTGCTTTTACTTTGGGCATAATTCAGAAAGTTTAGTTATTTCCCTCTTAAGTAACACATTTAACTTTTACAACTTAAAAAAAAAATGAAAGGGTAGTAAGTTGAAATTAAGGTTTAAGAAAATAATATTCACATAAACTATATTTCACACTTCGATCAACTCAAATTTATATATATAACTAAGCATGAAGATAACTTGTGAATTTCTCAAGAATTAACTTTTTGATGCCCAGCCTAATTTCATTAACCATTAACTGTGTGTTGGGCATCTCAGATAATTGTGTGGGCTTCTTTTCATCGATAATGGTAAACACACACACACACACACACACACACACACACTCTTCCACAGTTGTCCTACACACTGAGCTTATGTAACTCTTCCTCTTCATTATCTGCTTTTGTGAAAATCTTCACACGTATTTTATTTTTTAAAAGATTGTTTAAATCTATTAGTTAACTAGGTAATTAATTAGAAGCAGGAGTAGGGGAGAGGTAGAGGGAGAGAACCTCAAGCCGACTGCCCACCGAGTGCAGAGCCCATGAAGTGGAACTCCATCCCACCCTGAGATCATGACCTGAGCCAAAACCGAGAGTCTGTCACTTAACTGGCTAAGGCACCCAGATGTCCCCTGCACATGTACTTTTGGTACTTAGCTTCAAAGAGATTTTTGTAGTTCTTCTAGCCTGGAAGGAGGGAAAATGTGACGAAATACCCAAATCTACAATAAATGGCAAAGCTCTAATTCAAATAGTTAAGAACACCTTGCACAGGGGGCTCCTGGGTGGCTCAGTCGGGTAAGCATCTGTCTTCGGCTCAGGTCATGATTTCAGTGTCCTTGGATTGAGCCCCACGACTGGCTCTCTGTTTAGTGGGAATCTGCTTCTCCCTCTCCCTCTCCCTCTGTGCTCTCTCCTCCTTCTCCCCCAAATAAATAAATAAAATCTTAAAACAAAAACAAAAACAACCAAACACTTTGTACTTAAAGAAGTAAATACTATTTGAATGAGAATTATGTTTCAGGCAAATGTTTCCAACAATGTGCGTGATTGGATTATTTGACCTTTGGAAAATTTCCTCTTGCTGAGAAGATTTCAGTTATTGTCTGTACAATCAAAAATAGCACATCGGTTCATCTAGGCTGATTGGATGTCATTTTATCGCTCCCACACTTACACATTTTCCTCACCAGCCTCATTTCATGGAAGTGGCAGATCACCAAAGATAATCATGTTAAACTCCTTGGAGAGTTTTGTAGTTTAAAGTACTGAAATTCTCCAGAATTATTGTACAACCAACTCCTCTCCCCGCCCCCCCAAAAGGACTAGGACTCAGGATGCTTTTCAAGGAATGTTCTCCCCTTACAAATCTTGAGTGCACTTTCTCAGACCACCATGGGAAAGATCAGTGTTTTAGGCTCTGAAAGTGTTCCCTATCCACACGACCACCCACCCAGTTCCCAGGATTGTCCATGCAAGTAGAGTCAAGCACAGTGACAACAGAGCTCAACCCCTTTTTTGAGGGTGTTGCTGGTTTCCTTCATTCATTCAACAAATAGTGCATTCAGAATGCACCGTGGTCCAGCGGCTCTATCAGCCCCTGGATGGTTCTCTGTGTAGCAGAGATGAATTCTAGAATGAAGCTTTGTTTATTCTGTCATGCCAGTATAGATACGTGAAACATTCGAAAACCACAAACCACAAATTTCTCCAGAGCCATCCTTTGAGTTCCCCTTACTTCGTCTTCCGCATTGTCGTCGTGCGCGCGTGCCCCCCCCCCACCCCCACCCCGGGCGCAGCGTGGATGCCCCTGCCCCAGCTGCTGAGCATGGACGTCCTTGCCCTGCACGGGGCAGCCCGATTCCCGCTGGGGATGGCCTGGAGTCCTGCCACCTGCCACCACGGCAGCTCTCAGGTCAGGCAGGCGGGTGGCAGGACCCGAGTGAGCGATTTCCCCTGGAGCCTCTGTTCCCCCAAACGTAAGAATGGGGACCCACCCTTCAAAGGGCCATTTCCAAATGTCACAGTGCCCCTTACTTCCTCTTCTGCATTGTCGGTGCGCGTGCGTGCGTGTAAGCAAAGGTCTGTGCTCACGCTTCGGAAATGTGTCTTTCCTTCCAGGCTGTGAGCTACTCCGGAGCAGGTACTTTTTATGCCCAACATTTAGTCAGTGACTAACATGTAATATGTTGCCCAGAAAATGCCTGGGACAAGAATGATTAACTTCATTTAATTAATAATTTAAATATATAAACCTATTTTAATTTGAAAAGGCAGATAAAATTACCCTACAACTATTTAAAAAATCTTTTAGATTTATTAGAATTTACATGTTTATAGTAATACTTTTTAAAAAATGGGTAGAGCTGGTTTTCAGAGTAAATTATACACTATCTGCCCTTAAAAGACTGGACCTCATGTTTTCTATAATTCAATATAAATCATAATTAATAGTGTTTAATTAAAACATCTAGCAAAGCCATCAAATAGAGTCCTAGAGAACTTTATGAATGCTTTAATTTGCATTCCATTAATATTTTAACTGGCACAAATCAATTGCAGGTGCCGGTATGGAAATTCATTTCACGGCATCAGAGTTCAGCTTTCAAGGTAACAAACCCCCAAACACGGCACTAATTGTCCTTTTCCTCTCTGTCCCAAGAGATGCAGAAAATTCGGGAATTAAAAGGAAGACAGCCAGGTGGAGACTCCGCATGAAAATGATATACTCCGAATCATGCCCAGAGCCCTTCTGCAGGTGTACATAAGCCGTGTGTTTCAGAGCGATCACCGTGTTGTTTCTTGGTCTCTGTCTCTCTCTAACAATTCTGATTTAATAGTGACACAGCATTTTAAACAATAGTTATGACTTTGTTTTAAATTCCCAGTTATTCTAGTTAATGTGCCCCCCACTTTGAATGGGGGCAGGAGGTAGAGGGGAGATAAAATATATTTAATGTCTGATTAACAGAGACAGAAATTAATCTTAGTCAATTTTTGATATGGGACTCATAAACTTATGAAAATGGCATACGATGCATTTAGAAAAAAATTGAAATCCTTTAAATGTGTAACAGTTCTAGGTAACCACACTTTTAAATTCAGTTGTACAAAAACAAATAGAAATTAGGAATTATATTGGAAAAGAGTTCTCAGAGCAATCCATTTTTTTCCTTTTGGGGGGAAAGTTAATGGTGGAATGAATGGAAGGTGCGAGAGTCAGATTTCTGTCCCTTTTAACAATATGAAGCAGGGCCATTATCTTAAAAAATACTTTTCATAAAAACGTTCACACCTTTCCCAGAGAGATTTGTCACACTTACACATACGCATACTCACAGAGTATCCATGATTCACTTACTAACTTAGTCATTCAAAAAATATTTGTTGAGTGCGGACTCTCAGCCGCGGATGGTTATGGTTCCGTGGTACAAGCTGCCATGTTCTCTGCTTTTGTAGAGTTTACAGTCTGGTGAGCAAGGCTGTGGGAGGGATGTAAGTCACGACTTATCTTCTTATTCCCCAAAACTCCAAAACAAAATGTTTCTGGATACCAGGCACCTTTCCTCATGCCATCTTCCTGGGCCAGCCTGTAGGTATACATGTAATTAGCCTTTCTTTTCTTTTTTTTTTTAAAGATTTTATTTATTTATTTGACAGATCACAAGTAGGCAGAGAGGCAGAGAGAGAGAGAGGGGGAAGCAGGCTCCCTGCTCAGCAGAGAGCCCGATGCGGGGCTCGATCCCAGGACTCTGGGATCATGACCTGAGCTGAAGGCAGAGGCTTTAACCCACTGAGCCACCCAGGCACCCCTGTAATTAGCCTTTCTAAAAATATTTTTTTCTTAACATACCTGTGTTTAACTTTTTAACTTCCTTCTTTCGTGTGCAGCCAAAAATTCAAGTTTCATTTTTTTCTGGTATTTTACACCTTTCCAAATCTCATGAACCTCCCTGTTCTCTGACTACTCTCCTCCTTAATTTGTTCTCTAATGGAACCTCTTTATAATACTTAACACCATGAGAAATTATTTCATTTACTAGGATGAGGCTCTTAGGGACATAGACTTGATTTATCTTTTCCACCCACCACTTCCCAGCATCTAGGACAGGATCAGGCAGATGAGTAAGGCTCTATAAATATGCTGACCAACTTTCTGCTTTCCAAAGTCTCTTCTCTAAGTGGCTAATTGTTCTTGAGGATATCTTACATTTTATCAATGTGATGGGGAAACTCTGCATCGTTGATGATTATGGCCATTGGGTTTAGTGTGCTGTTTTAAGAGCATGGGATTTAGGGTATGTTTGTAAAGTTTTCCATTCAATAAAATTTAATACATAAAGAAATGGGTAGTAAGGCTGAAGGGATTATAAAGTACTGCATTGGTAAAACAAAAAGAAATAAGGGACAACAGAATATTGTAACAGTCACAGACATCAAAGATGACGTACAACAGCAGTAAAACAACATTGTCAAGCACAACAACTCGTTTCTGGACACACTTGGTTTGCCAGTTATTTGTCACTTCTCTGCTGGAAATACCCCCTTCTTGACCCTACGTTGTGATGCAAGACCTGGATTCTGCAAAACTCTGTTTTCCCTTTGCCTGCGGGCTCCTTCTCAATGTCTGCCTAGGGGGTTCCTCGGAGGACCCTGCAGAGCTGGAGGAGGAAGGAGAGGCTTCTCCTCCCTCTTACTTTGGGTTTGGTTGCGCTTTCTCCTGTGGAGCTGGAAGGCTGTTGGGGGGTTTGGTCTCTTAGAGTCCCTGTGGCAGTGCCCCAGCCATTACTTCAACACCCAGCAGTGGGTGGGTGGTGTGGCCCCTACAGCAGCCACACCACCTGCCAGGGCAGGATATTCAGGCTTCAGAATCTCCAGCACCATCTTGAGTCCCCCTCTCGGTTTCTCAGTCTTTCCTGTTCACATTTGCAACCGGTATGAATTAGGACCTCCTGCTAGTCTTACTCCCAGAAGCGATTGTGAGTTAGAACCAGTGTTTTGTTTATTCCGTTGTCTAATTCCTCGGGCATTAGATGCCCAGGCTAAATGTTGGAAATGACAGTTTTTACCCAAGCAGTATATTAAGGAAGATGCAGCATTTGTTACTTGTTGATCCCATGACTGTGGGATCAACACGGTGTCTCTGCTTTCCCTTCCCTTCTCACCATCTGCTTCCAGTGAGGTGAACACTGAGGTTCAAGCAGAATTGGATCTTGTCTAAAACTTCCTCAGGGTTCTTTTTCAAATAAGAGGACAGTAATTTTCTGAGTCCCATTGATTTTTGCTTTCTGGACATTTGACAAAAGATACTTGTTCAGATTTGTTTTACTTAAGAACCTCTTTTAGCATTTTACATCTTGGATTCCAAAGATCGGAGAGAGAGCTTTTTATTATAATGTAGCATGGACAGCAACCAAGGAACAAAATAGCATTCTTCTTTTTAAAAAATTACATTAATAGCCAAAGACTCTATTTTTAGTTAGGAGGGGTACAAAGCACAGGTATGGAATTTCTGACACGGGTTGATGCCAGTCAAGCACTAGACTCATCCATCTGTGAAGAAGAGTTTTCTGTTTGCATCTTTATATTTACAGCTGGAAGAAGATCATAGTAACTCTCAACCAAGTCTAGGATAGAAAAGTACCACTAAGGAGGGAAAATACCATATGTCTTCCTATACTCAGGTACTATGAGGACATTGAGAGCGTGATTAAGGGGCAGCCACGCGGCGTCCAGGTGTATGTGGCATATGGCACATTTCCTGCCTAACTGTGCATCTCAGTGCTTGTCAGCTAAAACCACTAATGCAGTTTTACTACCACTTGTGAATGTACAAATAAGGATTTGTTCTTTAAACTCTCAATATGAATATGAATCCTTTATTACTTATTACAATGAGTCTTGTATTACTGATCATCATAATAAAATTACTTTAAGGGATATGCATGTGAAGAGATTCATACATTTAAAAACACTTTAAAAGTTGTCATAACAGCTAATATTTATCGAGATTTTTCAAAGTGTTAGTCACCATTTTAATTCCTTTAAATACATAAGCACACTTAATTTCCATGAGTGTTACTATTGTCTTAGATTCACAGAAGTAAAAAAAACTGAAGTAGGAAACTTGCCCATGGTTATATTTAGTAACTGAAAGAGTTGATATTCAGTTCCAGATATATTTTTTAAAGATTTTATGTATTTATTTGACACAGAGAGAGAGAGAGAGATCACAGTAGGCAGAGAGGCAGGCAAAGAGAGAGGGGGAAGCAGGTACTCTGCTGAGCAGAGAGCCCGATGCGGGGCTCAATCCCAGGACCCTGGGACCATGACCTGAGCCGAAGGCAGAGGCTTAACCCACTGAGCCACCCAGGCACCCTAGTTTCAGATATTTTTAATTATAAAGGCTGTGTACCTTCTACTATATCATCCTCAATATAAATATTAGAGATATTTTTATAAATTATAACATTTATGAAAAAAATATATCCACTAATCATGCACTATTTTTGGTACTTAAAAAGTGGGTTAAAGATGGGGTACTCTTGGAGATAGTTTTTAAGTTAAAGCTTTTGGCACTTTTCCCTTTAAGAGATGGAATTTAATTTCTCTATCCTTAAGTGCACATTGTCCTTAGTGACTTACTTTTATTAAGTAGAAATAACAGAAATGATAGTGTGCTACTTCAGAGATCAGGTTTTAAATAGTGCACGCTCTCTCCTTCTCTCTCTCAGATCACAACTTAGCTGTTGTGATCCCTGAGATCTGCGGGAAAGGTCCACGTGGCAAGGAGTTGAAGCATCTGGCCAGCAGCCACGTGACTGAGCTCAGAACAGAACTGGGCCGCGTTGGGATTGCAGCTCGGACCTCCCATTTGTTGACAACCTCAGGAGAGTTCTTGCATCCCACTCACATAATCTCCATCTTGAGGCTTCAGTCTCATAAACTGGGTCGAATATGGAATGCTCGATTTCTTTAAGATGCTCAGTTTCAAGGCCCTTCTTACATGGCAGTGTTCAATAATACACTCTGTGTAAGACTGAAGATTCGCCACAACATAAATAAATAAGCTCATGATTGAATGAGTGAGTGAAAGCTCAGGTCGTTGGAGAGAATTAGCTTTTAAATTACTAATATAAAAATGTATTCTCTTGATAAGTATGTTAAACAACTGTATTATAAATGTATAAATTTGAATACATTACATATATATTTATTTTAAACATTTTCACTATGTATATATGAAAAATGTGTCAGATGAGCTCAAAGCTCTAAGCAGTGCTCCTTAGTACGGTTTATGTTATTGTATGTGCTTGAAAATAATAAAACTAATTCTTTATGGTTGATCTTTTAACTCTGCTAAAAGAAAATAGCATCTGTTGATTTGTCACAGACACCAGTTACATTTTTGCATCTCAGAAGACACAAGAAGGAATTTGGAAAACTCTTGGTCTGTATTTGATTTTGACTAATGAGGATGACTAACTAACTTAGTGATATAACTTATTTGACTAATTTATTGATGAGGTGAACTAGTAAATAAGTTAATCCATATAAAATTTTATGCTATGAACTAAATTACATCCCCTCAAAATTCATATGTTGAAGCCTTAACCCCCAATGTGATTATTTTTGGAGACGGGGCCTTTGACAGATTATCAGGTTTAAATAAAGTTGTGAGGGTCAGACCCTCAGGATAGATGGGATTAGTGCCCTCCTAAGAAGAGAAACTAGAGGTCTTGGGCGCTCTCTTTCTCTCTCTCTTCCTCCCTCACCTTCCTCCCCAAGCCGTTAGAGAGAAAAGAGGAAGGTGACCGTCCACAAGACAGGAAGAGAGCTCTCAGAAGAACCCAACCACACTGGCACCCTGTACTCAGACTTCCAGGCTCCCAAACCACGAGAGAATAATTTCCTGCTGTCTAAGCCACCCCGTCTATGGAATTTTGTTATGGCAGCCTCAACTAAGATAGTCTAAGCACAATTATTGGCACATGGTAATGTAAGGGATGTTAGCCATTGTTGCTATCAACAGTATTCATATTAGTAGTAGAATTAGTAGTGATAATAGTAATTAATAATGATAATAGTATCATTCTTATTTTTATGTATCCTTCCTCCACTAATGGAATAAAGTCCAGGAGGAAAAAAAGTTGTCAAGTAAGTTATATCCCCAACTCTCTCATTTTTTTCCCAGGTTTCACAACTTTGCTGATATGTACACATACCCACATGACTTGCTCCCTCCCTTCCTTTGAATCTATGCTTCTATACAATATTATCAGAGAAGACTCAGGAAAGGAAACACCCACTGCTGCCCCTTACCCTGTCACACACACCGTATACCCCTCAGTTTGTTTTGTTTTTCTCTATATACAGAAATATTATATTCATGGGTGTGTATTTTATGTCATCCCTCACAACGTGTAAGGCTGGGAGAATCAGGACTATCTCCGTTACCTGGCTCAGTGTCTACAATATGCTTTGCATGCATTACAACTTCTTGAATTAATAACATATCTGGAACATCTTTGAATTCAGAATCTAGATCTACTTCATTCATTTTAATGGCTTTGAATTTTATGGATATATAGTCATTTATTTACCTGTTTCCATTTGATGGTATTTATTTTTATTCTTTTTTTTTTTTAAAGATTTTATTTATTTGACAGAGAGCACAAGTAGGCAGAATGGCAGGCAGAGAGAGAGGGAGAAGCAGGCTCTCCACTGAGCAGGGAGCCCGATATGGGATTCAGTCCTAGGACCCTGGGATCATGACCTGAGCCGAAGGCAGCCACTTAATCAACTGAGCCCCCAGGCGCTCCCCCTTTACTTTTATTCTTGACTTTAACTGAATTTCAAAATTTTATTTTAATTTATGTTTTCATATTTAAAAGTTGTTCTCACTTATGGGGTGCCTGGGTGGCTCAGTCAGTGAAGCATCCAACTCTTGGTTTTGGCTCAGGTCATGATCTTAGGGTCCTGGGATTGAGCCCCATGTCAAGATCATGGTCAGTGGGGAGTCTGCTTGAGAATTCTCCCTCTCCCTCTGCTCCTCCCCCTGCCAGCCTACATGCTCGTGCTCTCTCTTTCTCTCTCAAATTAAATAAATCTTAAAAAAAAAAAAAGATGTTCCTTACCTCAGCCTCCCTACTTCCAGTTCTCACTTTCCAGAAACAACTACTTTACTTTCTTAGCTTTTTCATTTGGTGTTTATGTCCATTTCCTCCCAATAATTTGCTGCTATTGGTATTTTTATTTAATTTTCAACTTTTAATATTATCATGAAAAATTGTGTGCACAAACACAACAATACACATATGATTCTATTTATTTTACAGCTGGTTCTCCGAATTTATGGGTATGGGAAAGCAGAATTCTTACACTTTTTTTCTTCACATCAGCATGTACATTGATACATACATATGTAGAAATATTTGGGATAATGAAACATTTTCCCTTCTCTCCAGTAATTTTTTGTAGGAGATCAATAAGAAGTAAATACTTCTAAATCTATCATGGAGGAAATATTCAGAATCAACATTATAGAAGGTATGTCCATTTATAGAACACAAGCTCTGCAGACATTACCTATGACTCGTAATGTGTTTTAGGATATGTGGTCCTGGGTGTGACTTAAAGGAATAAATAGCAAACTCTATCCACATGTCAGGCAATAAGATTCAAAGAGGCATTATCTCTAAGAGCAGGAAGTAGAGATGAGGGAATGACACTGCTGTATCTCCCCAGTCAATCAAATGAGTATGCCTTTGTGAGATATAAGAAAAACCAATGTGCCTCTTGTGTTTATAATGTGTGTGTAGGCCCTGAGCACAGGTGTGTATTGGCATGCACATTTTCTAGTACATACTTTCCTGACTTCAATATTCTTGGAACCACAAATACTATTGTCTTTTATTTGTCATCATTTGGTAGTGAAGAAGGCTCAGATGCTACCCAACAAAAGGGGAAAGGACTTCCAAGGATAGCATCTGTTTCATTGGCAAAGCCTGCCCTGTTTGTGAATGTAGCCTTGGAATTACCATTGGCACTTCAGAGATGGAGTGACTTGGTGAATTTTTTTCTTTTAATTAAAAAAATCCAGTGAATTTCAGGTCAGGTTCACATTCTGACAAATGTGATTGTGTTTTGAAAAAGGTGAGTAGGGCTTCCTGACATTCGTCTGCATCTCACCATAGAGTCAAGCCCTTTATTTGATATACGGTAATTGGAACAAGACAGACAGCAGTTGCCATATTCTCTGCATAGAAATGTGCTGTGTGGGCTTGGTGCTACTCACCCTCCCACCTGGCTTAGCTAGCTCTCCAGCTCCATGCTTCCTTTCTTAATTAGAACTCAAACACACCAACAGCTCTCCCTGCTGTGAGATTGCCTCTTTCTCTCTCCTTAGCGTGGGCATCTGCATGTTATTTTATTATAAATAAAATCTCGGATCTCTTACTAAAATAGGGTCTTTCATGCATACTCAGCAACCTATTATCTCACTCTTTCTGGTGTCTTACTTAATAATATACCCCTCTGCGTATCTATGGAAAATTGAAGATATTTTTTTTTCCTAACGATAAAATCAAACTCAAGGATCTTTACATTCTTCTCCATTTGTCTAAATAGAAATTTCATAGATTTGGAATGAGTTAGACATGAGGATAGAAGTACACCAACAACATGTAGCATCAGTGTTTTAAAGTCCTTTAATTAGGGCATATAAAACTAAAAAAGAAATAAAGAACAATGGTTAAAAACAAGAGTGTACCAGCACTTTTCAGCTCATCATTATGTAGTAAAAACACTCAAGGAATGGTGACATAACATTACACACATTATACACATTAAGCTATAAATGTAGCTTAATGACTCAGTTGGGACTAAAGGCACTTTTCTTTCCAGGTATAACAATGGGGATATCAAGGAAGTGAGTGACATATAAGCTTCCATGTGGATCATAGGCTCGTTTTGATGAGTTTTGTTATTCAATATTGAATTACGTATTTTCTGAAAATCAGAGTGTGCACCAATCCACTAACATGAATTCTCAAGAAAAGCTATCCTACAACGAAATGGAAGTCCACAAGCTTAAGAACAAAGCATTACCTTTCCTCCACTTTTTAAGTCTACCCAGCTCCAGCAGAGAGAGCACTGTCCTGACTTATTTTGAGAAGACGTGGCTATGCTATCGGATGCCACCTTGTGAATTTTTGGGCAAAAAAACATGGAGGAGAGGCCTGGACACACTTCAGAACTGGTTTTTAAAGAGCGCAGATCTATAAGGTACAGTTAAATCCATAAGCAGAGGAAGGTACAGAATCCAATCACGTTTCCATCAGTGTCTCACCTGATGTTCAGGCAGGAACAGATTTACGGTTTTATCTCCACAGCCATGATAACCTAGCAATATTGGAAAGGAATTCACAATGGCATCTTTTGGTGGTACAGAGAAATTGAGTAATATCTTCAAAAAGAAAGGCCACTAAGGCTAGCCCTACTGAAATGCTAGTCATCAATAACTATTTGAAGTGATTATGCGTGCAGGCGTACTAAACTATCATTGTTCCTAATAGGAGAAAGACAGAAGTAATTGTCTTCATTAGGCCTGGGAACTAGGCACCAAATTGATGTAATTTTGTTGGTTCTTTAAGAGGAAACTTGGGGCATTCTAAGTTGTCGGAGACTTGACAGGGATGATGTCTCTGAGGGGTACTGCTGTGTCATTGAACTTAGAATATGATATTGGCGAATCTATTTTTTTAAGTCAGATTGGCCTTCTCATTCTGTATTTCAATTCAGACTGTATCAGTTCTGGCTGGATATCTGTTCCAATGAAACTTGCTTTCCATTAAGTGGCTGGTGACAGCTTGAGAGTCATTGTGCTGTGATGCAGAGAATGATCCACTTCTGAATGGGTTAATGATCAGACATTAATGCGAATACCCACTGGAAACAAACCAACTTCTATATGTACTACTGACCACACAATGGTCCATTGCTTCCCTCCCTCCCACCTTTTAAATAGAATGCTCCTTTAAACATTTAATTCTCAAATGTCCATCTTCCAGATTATTGTCCATTCCATGTTTTGTTAAATATTAATTCCTCCACATGTTTAGACCAACACCCTTGGGCTCGCTGCTCTCACAAAGGCACCTCTCCTTGCTGGAGCTCCGGCGCGCCACCGCGCTGAACCGATCACCTCCTCGTCTTTCTCCTTTGACTCCTCTCCACACTTGCACGTCTGTTCCCTCCCAGCACTTCATGTGTTGGCAAACCCACACAGCAGAACTGCATTTGGACTCACAGTCTGTTATTCTGTCACTTGGCTCCAACCATTTGGCTGCACATCTAAAAGCCGGGAGAAGGAACTTGCACCGAGTCGGTGTGACCAGAGCTGGGGGCTCTTGCAGGAGATGCGCTTCTCATTTGCATAAAAACGTTAACCCCAAAATGAAGTTTTCTTTTCTCACCCTTGTAGGACAAGTTCCAAGCATGGTGTTCTACCATCCCCCTACCCCTTTCTCACCATTTTGCTTAAAAAGGTGTTTTTTTGGTTTTGTTTTGTTTTGTTTTTTCCTTTTTAGGGAGAGAGACCTAGTGTAGCATGGAATCAGAGTCCTTGGTTGGGGTGGTGGTAAGGGTGGGCTCAGTCAGCGGTGTGGAAACATCTCAGAAGAATGAGGTGGGGGGGTGGTAAAAAAAGAAAAAAGAGCCTTTCTTGGAGCAAGTGAACAAAAAGAGCACCCTTCTATGATGTCTTTATAGAATGATATTTAAAATTCTATTGTGTGAATGTAATCCCTCACCAAGAGAATTTTTTTATGCTATACTGTGCTGAGAAAATCAGTATTATCAGTGATTCCATTCTTCTGGTTGCCTAAAATACAGCAATCTGACTTTCAAATGTAGTTAGTTCATTA
Source organism: Mellivora capensis (assembly GCA_004024625.1). Lineage (NCBI taxonomy): Eukaryota > Metazoa > Chordata > Mammalia > Carnivora > Mustelidae > Mellivora > Mellivora capensis. The sequence continues at coordinate 10,592 of PISX010004841.1, read as the reverse complement.
ATAGATATGAAAGTAAAACCAGCACACATACTTTCCTTTAATTAAATTCACCATGATACAAGGTCTTTTCATTATAGACTTATGATTTTGTCTTTTTAAAAAATCATGCTTACGTGACCTCGAAATCCCAGTTATTTTTCAGTTCCCATTCTGTATGATAGGAAATTTCCTTAGCAGATTTTTGGTGATTTACATCTTAGAATATATATTCAAGATCAGCTAAAACACGTTAGTAAAGCCAATCTTTTTCTTTTTTCCCTGATCATTTATTTCCTGGGATTTCAAGGTAATAAATAGACTCAGCTATGCATTCTTGGTTGTAAATATCAGAGCCCTATTTTGGCTATTGTAAGCAGAGATGGAATTTATGTGAAGGATATCAGGATGCTCACAGAATCAACATAAAGCTGAGAAACCATGTTCAGCAAATGGGAACAAAGCCAGCAAACAAGGGGTACTGCGCTGTAGAAACCACAGTGAACTCGTGCTTCAGGAGACAGCTGAGGGCATTAATGTGGGCACGTGGGTCCCGGGAGGCTGTTGGTGAACACAGTGCACCTGAATGAGTGCATCTGACTGGCAAACAGTAGCTTATATGGACCCAGGCTGGCTGCCAGGGTGGAGAGAGCGAGTTTCAGCCCATAATCCTAAGTGCCAAACCCTTCAGTCAGAAGTCTGCCTGATGTCAAATATCCCCACGTATGAAAGGAGCTTAGATCCCAGGAAGCGAACAAAACAAATAACAACCCGTGAACATACACTGAACAATGGAGGCTCTCGGGGTCTTCCCTCCCACCGGATAGTGGTACAAATGATGTGTTGTGCTGTCTACACCAAGTGAAGAGAGGACCGGTCATCATCTGTGACACTTTACAGTGTGAGTCCCTAGATATTGTATTCATTGAGCATTTTTTCAGTATTTGCATCATGATTTTGTTCATTCGTCTTCAAAAAACCCAACCTAAAATAACACATTACAGTGTTTTCTTTCGTCATTGGCAGAAGAATACTAATAGAATGGTCCTAATCTCTGTAACCGCTGGCTATTTTACCTTATCTTGCAAAAGGGATTTTATGGAAGGGATTAATGTTGAAAACATCCATATGGGGAGATGGTTCTAGATTATCTGGGGGGGATCAAGTCTAATCAGATGAATCAGAGAGCCCTTCCCAGCTCTGGTCAGACAGCACCTGTGATGACAGAAATGGGATCAGAGGAATGCAGGCCTCCTGGCTTGGAAGACAGAAAGGAAACCCACATGCCAAGGAATAGGAGGCAGTCTCCAGAAGACCAAAAAAAAAAAAAAAAAAAAAAAAAAGTCAAGGAAAAAGGATTCTCCGTAGAGCCTCCAGGAAAGAATGCAGCCTTGCCAAACACCTTGATTTAAGACCTGTAAGACCCGTCCAACTTCTGCCCTCCCAGAACCCTGAGATCAATTTTTGTTTTAGGATGCTCAGTTTATGGTAATTTGCTCCGTGGTGATTTGTTCCAGCAGCAATAGAGAATAGCGGGTTGTCCTGCGAGTCCGCAGGTAGCTGGTCGTCTTCCCTTTGCTTTATGCACGGGCCAGGTAAGACCCAGGAAGACTGAAGATGGACTCAGTAACAAAATGAAACTCAGGCATTCAGCAGCTAAATCCACCTGGTTCTCCTGCTTCCCTGCAACAAGTCTGTAAGGGCTCAGTAGAAATGCTCAGACTCCTTATGCCTTATTGTGAAATTGTCAGTTTTGAGGATTATGCACCACCCATCAGTAGGAAGATTTCCAGAAACACCCAGTTTTGAAGTTGCTTTTTAAAAATCCAAAATGTCTAGGGATTCATGCAAATGTTAAGACCAGGAGAAAGGCCGTTGCTCATATGCAGAGTGTGTTTCTGGTTTATTTGAAAACAAAACATGCAGACAAAAGACTTATCTGTAATTGAGGCTGGATTTTCAATGTTTCAGTAACTAATCATGTAAAACTTACATCATCGCTTATGTAAGAATTTTCGAGCATATGAAATTGAGGGGAAATCTCCCCCTCAGGGCAGATGCTGCATTGCAGGTCATCTACTCTCGGAGACAGGCTATCAGCATCGCTATAATTCTCTAAAGGTTAAAAAAGGAAACATTAGTGCACACTGCATTATCAAATCCTAGAGGTGATAGGAAGTTGAATGACAGTTTGTTTTCAGTACTTCTGCATATTAAATTATATTATAAATTGGCAACCTCGTGTTCAAGGGAAACAAAATACAGACAATTATTCCTTCATGATTATCAGTTCCTGATAATAGAAACTGTTGTGGATGGGTTCAGCCTAATGTGACCGTACAGGCTGGCATTGTTAACATTTGAGCCCATGAACTTCCATCCTGTTTTATGAATTTGTAGTACTATGCTCATTTCTCAAACACAGAGAAAATACATATGAAAAACGTGCATACTGGGTTGTGAACTTTGCTTCATCAGAGAAAAGTAAACATATTGATGAAATTTTGTCAGGTCAACTCCATCCTTAATATAACAAACCAACATTCTAAAAAATCAAATTCCCTATAACAACAGCTCACTGCATTATAACAGAGACTAAATCTATGGAAATTTAGTGAAATATACCAAAAGGATACTCCCTGAATGTTTTCCCACCATGACAACTATACTGTTTGATGTTTCACACTGACTGCTACCACTCTGAAATAAATAATAGTTCAGAACCCATCGAGGCCACCATACAGCAGTTACCTGCTTTTCGCTCTGTGCTATTTGACTTATCTGTGCTATTAGTGTGATTGTCTTTTCCCATTACTTGATTTAAAAGAATTTTAAAAGAGCTCTTCTATATAAATCCTGGAGACCAATTCTATATTCCTCTGAGATACAGAATGCCAAGCACTTTATAGCTTCATATTTTAATAGTCTTTTTTTGGAAGTGTGATATATATAGGCAGAGCAGACATCATAACTGGATAGCTCAAGAATTTTAACCACAAAACACCATCTGGATCAAGGAATAGAATATTTTCAGCACTGTAGACCATCCCCCAGACCTTTACCCAGTCTTTACTTTCCTCGTTCTCATCTCCATAAAGCTACCCATGATCCTGTTTTCTAACGCCTGAGAGGGATTTTGCTGATTTTTTGAATTTTTGTCACTATGTCATGTATGCGTCCTCTCTCCTATCCGCCATCCTGAACAGAATATTACTCAAGATTTCATGTTGTACCAGATAGCAGAAGTCTTTAATTACATTTTCACTGTTATTATTTCACTTCATGGATATACCACTCTGCATTCACTCATTCTTTCTTGATAGGCATTGGTGGTCTGTTCTAGTCTTAGCTCTTGCTTTCTAATCTTTATTATCTCCTCCTTCATGTACGTCCTTTGGTACATATACTGTATATTTCTGTGCATATAAAACCAGGAGCACAATTATTGGGTCATAGGGTATCTGTTAGTCTGGACGTACTAGATATGGCTGATACCTTCTGAAAACGAGAAGAGGAATTTGCGTTTCAGCAGCACTGCATACCATTTCCACTTACTCCAGGCCTCAGCTGACATACATATTCTCTCTTTTTAATTTATTCAGTCTCTTGCTTGCATAGTGGCATTATGTTATGAATTTAACTTACCTGATGGTTGATTTTGAACATCCTTTTATATGTTTATTTAGAAGTACTGAGCAAGGGATACTCAATTCAAGCAGAAGAGTGGGCCATGGATGTTTGAAGAAGGTACTTCAAGAAAGACTGCATTTTTGAGCTGGGCATGGAAGGATAAAAACAACAATTTGGTAAACAAAAATGATTCAGAGGAGGAGTGAGGAGGAGACTTTTCCATATTGGCTGGTGTCAGAGCAGGGATCACTGCCACAAAATGAAACAAAGACCCCAACATATGTTAATTCTTTAGGACTCTTGATGAGTCTAGTAGATCTAGAGCACAAAATAAATGGAGGGGAGGAATGGAAGAGAAAATTGTGAAGGAAAATTCGGGAGAGATTGGGAAAGGGACTTTCATGTTCTTAGGATGGAGAGGGGGCTCTTTTAGTTAGGAAATAAATAAATATATAAACTTCTGTGCAGTTGTAAATAGCAATGGTTATAAAATAATCATAATAATTAAAACCTGGTATAATTTATGAAGAATGAAGAACACATTTTATGTTCCTGAAATGTTAAATTTATTTTGTTTATTTTTCGCTGCATGTAACATTTTTATCTTGTAGAAATCTGTGCATGCCCATAAAGTAGACAGATTTAGATGCCATTAATGATTAATATTGTTTCAAAATTGAAATCCGTGATTCATTGTTTGTGCAGAAGTGAGCTCTAATATCATGAATGAATAATACAAAATATTACACAAAGGAATTCATGCTCATTCAATGAATAAAGTGGCAGAGAGCTTTTGGATAAGCTACACAAATTATTTTACTAAGAATTCAGTCTGTATACAAGAAGGAAAACTGAGTTTAGAGCAATAAATTAAAATTATGAAAGCAGTGGAGTTCTGTATTTTAAGAACATTTGGACCAGTCCTGCTTCCAGAAACATTATCTCATCGTAATTTGTGATGAACCTATAGTTAGATCATCATGGATTCCATTATGAACTGCCTCATGTAGGTCAATGACCTTCAGAAAGTTATCTAAACCACATGAGCCTCATTGGTCTAACTAATATGGGACTATGCTCATGTTACAGAAAGTTTTGCATTTTTCAAGCAGGGATGTCTGGGACGAAATAACATCATCACATTAGTTGGTGGTTCAGCCTTCTAATTGCCACTTATTTTCTCAGATTCTTCAGGCCACCCCCCCCTTTCATTTTCAAATATTTGCAGATTCCTGTTTGAAGGGAAAATGCAGCAATGTTAGCGACAGACCAGGTAAGTTAAAATTTTAGGGCTTTCTATAAATTTCTATAATTTAAGAAAAATGGGCCATGTAAATACTATAAAGTTAAACATATCTTGATACTTGCTTGAACTTAAAAGATGCATCAAAGTTCTATGCAATTACTGTTTTCTCATTTCCTTAGAATTTTGACTAGTAAATGAGTAGCAGATGCTTAGTTTTATACATTGCTGAAATGAATTTATAGATTTTCATTTTAAACTGTCAATGACAGCATTTTTTATTTAAAAAAAAGTGTGCGGAGGGGTTCTTTGTTTTTAAATCACTGGCTTGTATCAGCCATAGGATCACCTAGGTTTTAATTTTTAAAAAGCATTTAATATGTAATAAGTAATAGCGACTTATGCTGATACACGGCAGTATTTTTTGTGTCCTCAAGGTCAGAACACCTCATTGGGTCATTTCCGTTGTCGGGCATGTCTTGTCAGTGTGCTTTGCCCAGACCTTCTATACCTGCCTCAGAATTTGTCCTCTCACTTTACATTTTTCTATGAAATCTCTTTTTAGCCATAATTACATGCAAGAGTTATAGACTGATGAGCCTCAAAAATGCACCCGAGTGCTTCTCCTGAAACCCAACTTTTATATCCAGCCTTCATGTCCATCCTGCTTGGTGGAGGAGCCAAGTCTGATCGAACTTGTCCACAGGAGCATGACCTTGTTGGTGAAGATCTTTACTCCACTTGCATGCTTTCCTGCCTTAATAAAGGACATCTGTGTCATCATGTGATTGAGCATAAAAACCCATGAGATACCTTTGACCTTGCACTCCTGCTGCCGACCCTGCCCATCGTGATCTGCTTCGTTTTCTGAATTGTTAAGTCCTGAGTGCCTCCCTAAACCACCCGTGACTTAGACCTCCTGTAGTTACCTAGACTTAACTGTAAAACATTTTACCAAGACCCTTGCCGCAGTAGTATTTGTATTCTCTCTTGACGCTGCACCTGTATACTCTCTTCTCCGTGGCCCGAGTGACGGTTACTGCATGATCCCATGATCTTCCACTCTTCTGTATGAAATCTCTGCAATCGTTTCTTTTAAAATTGTTGTGAAATCCACCTTCAGCGACATGGATGGAACTAGAGGGTATTGTGCTGAGTGAAATAAGTCAACTAGAGAAAGACAATTATCATATCATCTCCCTGATAGGAGGAATTTGAGAAGCAGGCTCAGGGGGGTGGTGAGAAGGGAGGGAGAAATGAAATAAGATGGGATCCGGAGGCAGACAAACCATAAGAGACTCTTAATCTCAGGAATCAAGCTGAAGGTTGCTGGTAGGGAGGGGTGTGGGAGGGATGGGTGACTGGGGGATGGACATTGTTGGGGGGGCATGTGCTATGGGGAGTGCTGTGAATTGTATAAACTGATGATTCACAGACCTGTACCCCTGAAACAAATAATGCATTTCATGTTAATGACAAAAAATTGTTGTGAAATAGAACTAATGCAGAATGTGTATGAAACCTTAGATAGAGGTAAGGAACAAGAAAAGAATCAGCTGCACACTACATCTGAGTCAAGACATAGGCCATGAAGTGCAGATTTCAGGATTTATATCCTGGCCACTTCCTATTTTCCTTTCTCTCCGAATCAACCACCATCTTGAAATCTACACTCCTTGCCACCTGTATTTCTATATTCTTCGTTATCCAATTGTGTACGTCCATCAAAACTCTAAGTGTTGTGTATCTTAGACACCACATACATCTGAGAGTGATACCGCATTTATCTTCTGAGACACACTTCCTTCCCTCAGTATTAGGCTTCTGAGAATCAATGCTATTAAAGCATGCACTTTTATTATTTTTTTCTGTTTTGCTCAATATTCCACTATGATTTATTCATTCTAGCCTGATGCACATTCCAACTGTTTTAATTACACTGCTATCATGACCGTGGTTACTGTTATCTTCCTTCTAATTGTCCTGGTGCACACGTGGAAGAGATCCTCGAAGTCACGGACTCTGTGGCGCATGTCCTGAGTTACAGAGAATGGCAGAGTTTCCCAAACATCACTCCTCTTGAGAATCACCTGGGGAGCTTCTAAAACGCCCAACACCAAGATGTCACTCCACATGCATTAAATCAGACCAGCTACAGGTGGACTCCGGCTGCCGTAGCTTTAAATGTTGCCGTGTGACTCCCACATGCCCCGTGTGCGAACCACCACATCGAGCGTTCGTCCAGCTCTGCTATGTGATGCCAAAAATGTTTTTCGTGGTGGTTATGTTCCATTTTCCATCTCCAGCTGCAGTGGGTGAGTGTTCTGTTGTTTTACAATTTTTCCAAAATTTTATAGTATCCGAAATTTAAAATTTTGTCAGCTGGTAGATGAAAAATACCATTTACTTGGGGGTTTAGTTTGTATTTGGTTTGTACATCCTTGTATTTCGATTTGGTAGACAATATTTCTGTTTCTTGAAAATCCTTTGACAAATATACATCATTATGTATGTCTGTCCATGAGAGTTGTGCCCTATTCTTGTGTTGTTGAATGTCCTCCCTCCCCAAAATATGAACTTTATCAATTTTGTGGGGACAGAGTTGAGTTGTTTTCCTCTTAATTCTCAATGTAGTCTAATATTTTTTAGTGGTTCTGTGCATGTGTTCCTTAAATAAGCCCCCTATGTCTAAGCCATATTATTTCAATGTAGAGCTAGATTCAGTTTGGTAATATTTAGTAAATTTCCATCTTTTATTTTTAAATTTTCACTATTTGCCTATGTGTGTATATGTGGTACTGCTTTTGCTCAGATTTATTTTGATGTATATTTGAAAGTTTTTACTCCAGACAGCTTTTCTTTTATATTTTGAGACAGTAATTTATTTTCCGATGTGGAATATTTTTGTTTTTAAGGCAATGAAATCAGTTAAGTCTACATTATAAAAAAACAACCTAACTCACTAGATACAAATCCTAGATTTAGTATTTTCTAGCTGTGTAGATTTCTGGCAGGAATTTCCTAGCTGTGTGTGTATGTGGGTGTCTTCTGATAATGAAGCAAGAAAAATTAGTTAAAATCATTCTCCATCAGTTTTTTTTTTCACTTCTTCATTCTTAAAAGAATAAGCAAGAAAAAAAAAAAAGAACAAGCCACGCTGTAACCTGGCACATTTCATCACATGACGTGGTGGAAATAGCATGGCAGAAGGTAAGACCATGAACAGTGAAGCCACGGTGTCTAATCGCAGACTTTTTTCTGTGCTGCTCACTTTTTCTGTGCTAGCCTGTGAACTTGTGGAGCTTACTGTATCTGTGTGTCTCTGTTTCCTCACCTGCAAAATATGCTCAGTAATAGTAGCTTGCTCATAGGTTTACCCTGTAGATGAAATGAAGTCATGTTTGCAAAGCACTTAAAGTAGTTTTTGGTATATAGTAAGTGTGCCATATGGGATTACTATGTGACTGATAAGTAGGATGCTTGGGTACCTCTTCAGGTTCCTTGACCCCCCCCCCCATGATGCCAGCACCACCTTCTCAAATGCTAACTGGAAATTAAGTTCCAAATGTATGACTTTCACCTACCTGTCAGTTCCTATGAGGGTATGCATAGCATGCACATTTTTTTTAATTTATTTTTGTCACTGAGATGAGCTTCTTTGTGATTGTGGGTTTTTTTTTTAATTTTCTAAGTATTTTAGAGGTAAAATAATTTCCTTCTTAAAGGATGCCTTTCCCCCTTTTTTCATTGATTGTTACTGATGCTGTTGGGTCTGGGGGGCGATTCTACTGTACTCACATTTTTCCCTGAGAGACACAGGAAAAATGACCCTTCTGGCAACTTCTGGGTATTCACAAGCCATCTTTGGTGCTGATGAGCAGTGGGTAGTTTGGAGAGAGTCCCTACATCTTTCTAGCTAGGTTGCACCTCTGCCTTACTTTGTTTTCTTCCAGATTTTGGGAGGACATCATGAGGCACATAAAAATTCTCCATACCAGTATTACTCTCTGATTAGGGATTAGAGAAGCTTCTTCTTGTTCTGTCAGTTTGATCCTAGGATAAAACTTGTGTCAAGCACTTCTGTGAATAATATACAGGCGGTGTCCAAACCTATATACCAAAACTAGTTAGAAGTAGTTAAAAGTGTGTATAATATTTTTATATCCATTTCTCATTAAAAATGACTAAATCTGATGTGTGCAGATGAAATTCTTACTTTACATGAAAAGAGGATTTTTTTCCCTAGTAACTAATTGTCATGTTGAGATTACACGTGGATATGCACAAGCTTGCTGCCAGTTGCAATAATGGTATTCTTTTTTTTTTTTAACCTGATATCATGCTTCTTAATAGAAAAAGGTCACCACGATATGGAGTTTTGGCTCCCAGTATGTCTCTGCAACTCACATTTTTATAAACGCCTCCTAAGGCTCATCCTATGTGTATTTCATCCTAGGAATAAAAATGTGCCATGAAAAATACCTTGCCTGCATTAGCCATTTTCACAGTAAGGTATAATTATCTTTCATTGTCTCTTTTCTGAACTAAAAATAATTCCAGTTCTTCTGTAAGAACTCCAGAAATTTCAACTTAATGGTAAAGGTCAGTGAAACAACTGAGAGAAGAGTTCTTAGAATAAAAACAAAACCCACTCTCACAGAAAAAAATCAAAACTTTCTATGATATGCCAATGGTAGCAGGAAAAAAACCCCTATTTTGAAAATGAAAAAAAGAGAAGCTTCATCATTTCAGTTCTTACATGGCACCTTATATTACCAAGTCTTTCACGAAGTATTTCACTGAAGTTTGTTGGAATGTGTAGTCAGATTTCAGGATTATTTCCAGGGTTCTTGGATACTGGGCTCTTGATTCATTCTCCGTCTTAAAAATGGAATTGTCAGAACAACAAGGAACATAGCATCTGACAAGAAAAGCAGGAGCCAAAGTAATTTCATTACCTGAAAAAGCTTTTTTTTTTTTAAAGATTTTATTTATTTATTTGACAGAGAGGGAGAGATCACAAGTAGGCAGAGAGGCAGGCAGAGAGAGAGAGAGAGAGGAGGAAACAGGCTCCCTGTTGAACAGAGAGCCCGATGCGGGGCTTGATCCCAGGACTCTGGGATCATGACCTGAGCCGAAGGCAGAGGCTTAACCCACTGAGCCACCCAGGCGCCCCTGAAAAAGCTTTTTAAATGATAAAATAAGGGGTGCCTGGGTGGCTCAGTGGGTTAAGCGACTGCTTTCCGCTTAGGTCATGATTCCAGGGTCCTGGAATGCAGCCCCGTGATGGGCTCCCCACTCAGCGAGGAGTCTGCTTCTCCCTCTCCCTTTGCCTGCCGCTCTACCTACTGTGCTTTCTCTCTGTCAAATAAATAAAATCTTCAGTAAAATAAATGATACAGTTACGCATTGGAGTCCCCTAAGTACAGCTCTGTTCAGACCAGATGAGGAAGGTCATAGCTTTGGGGCGCTCCTGCCCTTTGAGGTACAGTAGATATTTGGATGTCTTTTTGAGAAATTAAGTGATTTTTCCTTTTCTTTTTTTAAATATTTTGTTTTATTTACTTGGGTGGCTGGAGGGGCAGAGAGACTCTCAGGTAGACTCTGCCCTGAGTGCAGAGCCCAACACAGGCCTCCCACCTCCCTGAGATCATGACCTGAGTTGAAATCAAGGGTCGGAAGCCTAACTGACTGACCCACATGGACACCCCGAAACAACTCAATGGTTTTCTGTTAAGACTCT